>VUQS01030254.1:14597-25226 GCA_015108495.1 Heterochromis multidens | reverse complement strand
AGAGCCAGAGATTAATAATAGCTCATTAAATGCAGAGAGGTGTAAAAACACGGTGAGAGAAAGAGAAACACTCAGTGCATCATGGGAAATCTTGATTAATTATTAAATAATTTACTAACAGGGACTTAGAAGAGAGAGACCTAATGTTTAATAATCCACATTTAACAGTTTTGAGGCATGAGGATGTTGTTCTTTCTTTGTGAATTTTTATATGTCTGGGAGCAGACACAGTCTCTATGGGGATGGGGTTTTGGGGGGATAGCAGGAGGAGAGAAGCTGCAGAGAGGCGTGTAAGACTGCAACTCTGCTTCCTGGTCCTAACTCTGGATAGTCACGTTTTGGGGGGTTTAATAAATTTGGCCAGATTTCTAGAAATTAGGGCTGCTCCATCCAAAGTGGGATGGATGCAGCTCTCCTAACAAGACCAGGTTTTCCCCAGAAAGTTTCCCAATTATCTATAAAGCTCACGTTGTTTTTTGGACACCACTCAGACAGCCAGCAAGTTAAGGAGAACATGCAGCTAATCATGTCACTCCTGGTCTGATTGGGGAGGGGACCAGAGAAAACTACAGAGTCCGACATTGTTTTGGCAAAGTTACAGACCAATTCAATATTATATTTTAGTGACCTCCGATTGGCGTAACCGGGTGTCATTACTGCCGACATGAATTATAATTTAACCACATCTACATTTACCCTTAGCCAGCAGTTTCAGGGTTCCTTCATGTCACCTGCTCTGGCTCCTGGAAGACAACTGACTATGGTTGCTGGTGTCTCTAGCTTCACGTTTCTCGAAACAGAAATGCCAATAACCAGAGTTTGTTCCTCGGCGGGTGTGTCGCCGAGTGGAGAAAAATGATGCGAGACGTGAATGGGTTGGTGGTGTACCAGGGGCTTCTGTTTAGGACTATGCTTCACCATTACCCAGCTAGCCTGGTTTCCCGGCTGTTCAGGACAATGCGCTGGGGTAGAGATAACAGTGGCTAAGCTACCTTGGCCCACACCAACTACAGGGGCCTGGCTAGCTATTTTCCAGGGTGCGGAGCCGAGTCTCCAATTCACTGAGCCTGGCCTCCAGAGCTGCACACAGGCTACATTTATTACAAGTATCATTATTACTAAAGGAGGCCGAGGAGTAACTAAACATCTTACACACTGAGCAGGAAAGTGTGGGGGGGACAGGTGAAGAAGCCATGATGCTAGTGACTCAGCTATGACCTAAACTAAGCTAGCAAATCCCTACAGACAAAATAAATGAATACTGTGAATATAATTACCAGGTGATTCAGCAGAGAGTGAGCTTTAGATAAAGCACATGAAGATTACACTATGAAATAAGTGTTTATCTAAAGGTTTTTAATTAAACAGGCTACACAGATAAGCTACACAAAACACCACTGTGCATTGTAACAGGAACAGGAAGTAGTACAAAGCCGCAGTGAGAGCCAACACCAACTGAGAGAAAGAAACAAAAACAGATACAAACAGGGAACTGCTACAGTGGAAGGACTCTAACTTCCTACTGCTCTACACTGCAGCTCTGCTGCTTTTAATAGAAATTCCCAAACTTTCTGCATTAGTGTGTGTACTTTTACTGATATTTTCTTCTCCAAGTTACTTTGAGCACATATTCCAGTACCTGCAAGAATCAACTTTGATCGCATTACATACCCCAAGGATGGTCGGCAGAAAACAGCCCCAAGATCATATATTAATCATGAGTTAGTTTTATAGATAACATTTCCCTCAACTCATCTTGTCAAGCCAAGATCTGAAGAAATGAGAATCAGCTCTCTTTTTCTTCTTGCCTAAAATGATGAGGGTAAGAGTAATTTAACTTTCAGACAGTATGACTGACTGACAGCCAAGTATTTTCTAACTTTTTTCCACAAACTGCACCTTCATTTAAAATGTTAAACACACTTGTGCTGCAGAGTATGAGGGAAGTAAAAGCCTTCAGTGCACAGAGTGCAGGAAACACAGAACTACAGAGTAGCTACAACTAGGCATGGGAAGCTTGAAAAGGTGGGATATTGTAAACATTCCTGCATATATTTTCTTTCTCTCTGATGCACGTAGCAAATGCAGAAAACCAAGAGACAAATGCTCCAGCCTTGCATTTCAATCTTTTTCCAACACTTGTGGGTAATTAAAAGCAATAAGCAGCAGGTTTTTAAACACAGATTAGGCCTGAAGGTAATTAGGCCCATTGCAGTAATGACTCCCACTGAGTCATGTAGGGAGGATGGTGTGTCAGTCACCCCCTCCCACCATTTCTCCCAAAGTCAACAGCAACTTGTCCTTCTAGTAAACAGCCCTCCAAACACCATCTGTCCTAACCCTTAGCTTTGATTACCTCAGACCCAAAATGCACCACTTCTCACTTGACTTGGCAAAGCAAAGATTGGCAAAATGAGAGCGAGAATTAGATTAGCCTTTGTTGTCTCCCTTAACAGAAGTTTGTCTTTGGCATTCGCGAGAACACAGTGAGCATAGCTGCACACATGTACAATCAAACTATGGTTAACACAAAGTATCTCAACGAGATCTGTAAACACTAAAGCAGGCATGTGACGACACCTTACACAAACATGTTTCACCAATGCCCTGTATCAAAATATTGCACGGAATCAAAGGAGTCAAATGCAAGCAGCAATCTCTGGAGATGAAAAGTAAAGCCAATGCCAAGTACCACAAACTATTCAAATTATTTTAAGGCTTAAAGTTGTCAATAAATAAGCCCGTGGCTGCCTTGAATAAAAGGTGAGTGCTGCTTCACCATGTCATAAAAAAAGACACTCTAAGAAGTCAGTTCATACATTTGTTACAGTGTGTTTATGAGTACACTGTTTTAAACCTAATTTCACTCCTGAAAATTAGCATTGCATTCAATACAACATTGACGCACCATAATAACTATTGCATATAGTCATTGCTAGTATTAGAGGACAACTAAAAATGGTCCAGTCAAAAAAATAAGTCTCTTTCATTGTGTTTTACATAGTCTGTGATCAAATAATGCAGAGATGCCCTACATTACATTACACATTCCTCTGAATAAGAGCCATAGCACACACACAAAACATGTAGTTCTTCAAAGCCTCTAATGGTTTCATCTCCTCGTGTTGACAAGTTAAACAACCTTAATTATATCTGTGAAGCAGGACTCCTTCCACAGTTTTTTTTTCTCTTCTTGGTGTCAAATTAGAAAACATGCCTGCACTCGTCAGCCACACTATATGTTGTTTGGCTGCTTAATGAGAGTCGGGCGGAAGATGGAAAATGTCCCATCTGTTGTGTGTTTAATGGTTGGATTTCTTGAGCTCTCATCATACAGGAGGATTGCCAGGATGGAGTAGACAGCACCCATCTGCTGGCCACTGCAGGGAAAAAACACAGTTTTTCAGCTCACATCATCATCATGTCTCTTCACTTTGAGTGCAGCAAAACACTCCGGCAGAGGTCCATCAAAATTATACACATAGAATACAGCACACTACCAAATGCCTGAATGTAGAACTACAAATTGTTTATGAGCTCATTAATTCTTTTAGGTCATCAAGAAAAAATATAAAATGAGTTGGTGGAACAAGCAAATATCATTTTCCCCCATGAAATGATTTCAACAATAAAAGATCGGTATTTAATCAATTAATTTCTGTCAATTGAATGATGAGTTCAGTTGTTACAGTGCTATTTTTTAACCATTTCTATAAGTGATTCTATAGCTGCACTTCAGACATTGTTTTTGTCATGAAAATAGTGAAAAATACTCCAAAAGGTCACCTGCAGGGTTTTTGTTTGTTTGTTTGTTTGTTTGTTAGTTAGTTTTTTAAACTTCTGGTAGTGGTAAAGATTTTTTTTAAAACGTCAAACTAAAGATTACTATTGGATTATATACTCATTTGAAACAGTATCAATACCAGCAGTGCCGTTGTTGTCTCCTCCAGTTAAAACCCAACTTCACACAGCACCACTGCAGACAGGCTCACAGCCCCCCTCACTAGCAGCTGAAGTAATTGACATTCACAGCACTGAGCAACACTTTAGGAGGAATTTCGAGAGGTCAGGAAAACCCCCATTTCACCAACACTGAAGTTTTAAACAGTTATCACGTATGTTCTTCTTCTCGTTACTTATTTATTATTCATTAGGACTTATTTATTAGCAATTGTCCGAGAGCCACATTCTGTTAACTTATCATTAAGGCAGTGGCTAGCATCTACGGCTAATTATAAAACGACTTTAATGTTGGAGCTGGGCAACAAACTTCATCAGTCCTGCCCGTCTGTAACGTTAATAGACAGTGTTAACCTAACAGGATAATACAGTTATTTGTGTCTAAAAAGTGTTCTGCTTCTCTTAAAGTCCCAGATTGAAGCTGAAAAAAGTCCACCAGCAACTAGACAGAAACAGTGGCAGCCTACCTTACCAACTCAGCATCGGAAATATGGAGCCAAGTCACCAGAAGCAAAGCACTGCCTCAGATAACCTAAAAACATTGTCTTTTTTTGTTTTATTTTTTTTCTAGGAGAATCTTAAAATATTTGTCATATATACCATTACTGTTTTTTTGTTTAGTTTTAGTTTTTTATTTTCTTAGATAACTATACCATACAACTCAAATGTAGTATTATCATTGACTATTGTTCTGATCTTAATTAAAAATAATGCCTCTTCATTTTTAAGAGGACTGAGAACAATTTTAAATCTACATTGTTTTCATCCATATTTACTTGCTAGCAAAGTCAATTAAACAGGGATGAAATGAATTCACCGCAAAAATGTAACACTACAGCTTTGAGTTCGCAATTATAGATGTTATAAACCCTAAAGTGAACAGTCAAACAGATTAATTTATTCTTTAGCAAAATAAAACACAATTAGACATTAATGATCACATTTAATAGCCAGGAGCTGGATCAACAAATCTTTGGCATACTGGATTAACAAATGACTAATTGCTCAGTTACAGAATTTGTTGAATAATTTTCCATCAATTGGCTAGTCATTGAACTGACTACTCATTGTAGCACTACTTGTATGAACACCCTGCTTTTGGGATTTAAGTCAAACAGAACAAGAGAAAAAGGCACAAGGTGGATTTAGACTGGAAATATATTCATATCACCTACAGCACTTGGTTCTCTTCATGTCTGAGGAGTCTAAATTCAGGCTGAGGCTACTGGAGTTTGGCAGGCTTCACTGTTTCACACATGCTAAAACACACAGAGCAGGTGGGTTTTACAACAAGGAGGGTGTCTGTGCTCTCATCCACAAAGTAGGGCTGAGGCTATTCACATTAGCATTTCATACACAGATAAGCTTGCTTTCTTGCTGCCAGGTAGATTCCCTCATGAGAGGATGAAGTGCGAGAGATTTGGGGGTTTCGCAGATGCTTGCCGCACTGCTTTTCAAGTGCCCACAGAGACTAGCAGGGAGGGTGTTAGGAGCATCAACATACAAATATGCCACCTCATCATCCAAATAAAGAATAAGCTGGTGATGCAGACGGCAGAGGCAGTGAGAGGAAAGAATAGTCTTGGAAAAGTGTAGGGAGGTGTACAGTAGACTGTGTGGGCAGAGGGGGGCAGTAGAGTTTTCATATTTTTTATATGTGTACAATTTTCAATACTGTCAAAAACTAAAATTACTGCAATACCATTAAAGTAATCTAGCACAGATTAATGTGAATCAATGCTTTCTAAGGACTGAGAATTTGATTCATTCACAATTGATCTTCTCTGAATCACCAGTGGGGTTTCCTACATTCTGACTCATTCGGTTTTCCTTCTATTATTCCTCCAACAATTACTTTTTCACTGATTTTTTTATGTGGAGTTTGCATGTGTCTGCGTGGGTTCTCTCTGGGTAACCTGGCTTCCTCCCACAGTCCAAAAACATGGATGTTATTCTAAATTGGCTGTAAGTTTGAACGTGAGCTTTAATGGTCTGTCTTTGTGTTAGTCTTGCAACAGACTAGCGACTTTTTCCCTGACAGTTGGGATACGCTCCAGCCCCCTATGACCCTGAATTGCATAAGTGGAAGAAAATGGATGGATGGATGGATGGATAGTGTTCAGTATGGTCTGTGCTATGAGATTTGAGTAATACCACCCACTAGATTATCACTGCTACAGTCAACTTTACCCAGGCCCCATGTTGATGTCTTCAAATCTTATTCTGTAATCAAAAATATTGCAAATTAGATTACTCATAATTTATAATCCATTCAACAAATCTGTGAAAGTATCTAATGTTGCCTCATGCTCCAAAAGCAAATGCCAATTTCTGACAAACCACCCTATTTTCCAACTTCTGGGTTTAGTTTTTAATGCATTCATGCAACAGAAAGGCAGGTTGGTCTTGTTGAGTTGGTTTTTATAGAAAAATTAGTGGCACTTGGTGCAATGCAACAAATACTACAGTATAAATGTCATTTAAGAATGCATATGAACCTTAAAAAAAATCAGTGACATCAACTGGATGTCAAGCTTAAAATTTGTTCTTGGCATGTTTGACGTACTCATGCACATTCGGTTAATTTCAATGCATGGAGAGACATTTGACACTTTGGCACATGGTTTGACAGTTTGGCAAAAGTTTACAAGCTTGCAAATACAGTCCTTGTGCTGCGGAAGCAGACAAATGTTACAAAATGAATGGTTCAATCACGAGTCTGAAAACTACAGTCTGATTACACGCCATGCAACTTGGCTGGAGAACTAACAGCGATGGTGGTGAGTCAGTACAGTCAGTGTTGTGACAAGATGAATTAAGCAATATTTTTGTTATTTCAGAAATATTAGGTATAAATGCTTTACAATATAAAGTCTAAGACTTAAATTGGGATGAGGAAAAGAGCAATCTTAGCACCATTCTTGTGCTAGTTCTGATACACATGGTTTTTAATCTACATAATGTTAAATTCCTCTAAAAGGTGATGTTGGAGTAGAATTTCAGTTTCAATAGATTGTGGGTAACTGTTCTAACTAACTTCTCTAACTAACTTTAACAATTACTAGAAGTATTCAAGTGGTGTTAAAATTCCACGTTGTCTTAACTCTAGTGGACAGCCTCCCATGGCTCCTCTCTTGTCTGCCTCAGGTCTGTGAATCAGTATGGATGCCCTATCCATCTCCCATCTTGCCCTCTCACTCTCATAAAGCATTGACATGGTCCAATTAACATCTCTTTCACATGCCAGAGATGCACGTGAAGGGTGAACAGGTCTGACAGGCTCAGAGCACACTAATGTTTTATCAGCACCACACACCAGGGTTTCTCCGCTCTGTGACACAGACAACTTACTGACTTGACTCTGTCAGCTCACTACATGACTTCCGAATTAGTCTGTATTCCACCCATCTAGACATTCCTCCATTTTCCAACTCTTATTCAGGTCCAGGTCAAGGGGGACGCAGTCAAAGCAGACCCACTGAGACCTCCATCTCCCCTGCCATCTCCTCTAGCTCTTCCTTAGAGAAACCAATGTGCTCCCAAACCAGTTAAGACATACAACCTCTCCAGTGTTTCTTGGGTCTGCCCTGAGGTCTCCTGTAGGTTGGCATCCCAAACACACCTCACCTGGGAGGCCACACTCCTGAATCATCTCAACTAACTCTTTTTGGTGAGGAGGAACAGAAGCCGTACTCTGAGCCTTTCTTTAATGACTCAGCTCCTCTTCCTAGGTCATAGATGACTCCATACACCCTTCAAAAACATCATGATATCATGGAAATAGGTATAAATAGTACACCACTTCAGGAACACTTCAAATGTAATGTTGACATATTTTAAACTTTTTGCACCAACAGAATGCACCAGTTGTCCAGTTGTGATGTATTACCTAAAACAACAATATAGCAGATATCCGATGCTTTTTTATTTATTTTTTTGTTTTTGTTTTTGTTCTCCCTTTTGTTCCATGGAGATGTCTCTCACCTTTTCTTTTTATTACACCATCTTTGAACATTCAGCGTCAGTAAAACTGATGTGACACAACAACTGGCCACTGCCACTGGTAAATGTCATCTTATTTGATGAAAGGCTGAAGGCAGTCAGCATAGTGATACTGATCTTTGCATGATATCTTGACGCATTCCTAATTTTACAGTTGTAAATGACACAAAAAGGTTAGGACTACGATTAAGGTCAGGGTTCGGGTTTTGTTCATTGTGTAAAATAATAACGAAAAAGAAGTAAAGTAGTGGTAATACAAAAAATGATTTCATGATATCAATCTGTCAATAGGGGCAAATATCTATCATCTTTTTGTTTTGGTCTCTGCTCCTCACAGCTCATGACCATAGGGTCAGGGGCAGAAAAGTAGATAAATCATCAGCTTTGCCTTTCAGCTCTGTTCTCCTTTCAACACAACAGACCAGTACAGTAACTACATTACTACAGACTGCACAGATCCACCTGTCAATCTGTCACCCCATTCTTCCCCTGCCTGCTCGTGAACAGGACCCTGAGGTACTTGAACTCTGGTTGAAGTAACAACTCAGGTTGTGGATGCAAAGCCCCCCAAGTCAGGACGTATAATAAACAGTTCTACTGAAACATACAGTACTGTGCAAAAGTCTTGAACCACCCCTCATTTCTTTATATTTTGCTAGGGAAATGGGGGCAGCAAATTATTGAAACATGTGCAAACATTTCATGCAAACAGTTCATAAGGCAAAACAGATGGTATTGCATGGTGGATCAAAATCTGACTGATCTGTATTTTTCTGTGTTCATAATTCCATCAATTTTGATAAGATCCCCAGCACCACTGGCTGAAATGTAGCCCCAAACCATGACAGAGCCTCCATCGTGTTTTAGAGATGGCTGTAGACACTCACTGTTGTACCTCTCTCCTGACCTCCTCCATACATATTGATGGCAATTTGAACCAGAAATTTCAAATTTGAATTCATCACTCCACAAAACCTGTTGCCACTGATTTTCAGTCCAGTTCTTTTGCAATTTGGCATGCCTCAGCCTTTTCTCCTTGTTTCCCTTCTTTAAGAATGGCTTCCACCCTTCTACTGAAACCATTTCTGATAAGGTTTCCACAAACAGAAGATGGATAAACTGAAGATCCAGATGCATCTCCCAGGTCCCGTGTCAGGTCTTTGATGGATTTTTTTCCCCCCTATTCCTTAAGGACATGACTTTCAGATTCTTTCAGGGTTTTTTTTAGGCCTGACACTTCTTCTTTTGTCTTCCACTTGTCCAGTTTCCTCAAATTTTTTTTAAGGACACCATGCTGAGAGATGCCAAGTTTTCAAGTAATAGCTCTTTTGGGATTCATCTTGTTGGTGCAAAAATACAATTTTATGCCTGTCATACTGTGTTATCTTTTGCATTTTTGGCAGATTCAACTAACGAAAATGGGAACAAATTAAGTGTTTTTGTGACAGGATGCTAGTAACAAAGTTCCTAAAGATACAATTTGAAATTTGTTCTTTGCTAAATTGTCTGTTATGTGTAGACACAACACTGGTTTATTCCGTGACTTAGGTGCCTTTTTTATGCTTGAATGAGTCATAGGTCAGTGTTAAGTGGCCAAGATTCAAGACTTTTGCACAGTACTGTAGATGTTGGATTTTATTCCTTAAAGTCTCATTAAGGCTATGAAATGTTAAAACTTTCCAGATGTCTTCTACAATTGATGTGTTAATGAAAAAAAAGCTGTCCTTTCACCAGAGGTTTAATCCCATATTAGAAATACTGGAATGAATAAATGTGCATAGTGTTCTTGAGCATGATGCTAAATATCTGCCACTTTAATCTGTGTAAATTCCTAAGTAAAAAAAAAAAAGTGTTAGTAAAAAGCCTAGAAGCTCAGAATGTAAATCTAGATAGGAATAAGTACAATAAAGGATGTACCCAGGTGAATAAAAAGCAGTTTCCGCATGGAAGCTGAAACATACTGAATGTGACCAAAAGGCATACCCACCAACCCAACACACTCAAGCAGAGAATAAAATAAAATACTGTGAGGCAGCCCTCAGGATCCCAGGCAGAAATGCACAGTGATTACATAATGACAGTTCATCCTTAAGAGCTATGTAAAAAAGGGAAAGTCTCTGAACAAACACTCACAAATGTGAAATGGAAATCCAGCCCCTCTAATAGTACATCAAGTATTCATGCAGCACATTGGCAATCAAATGGCCCTGTTTTCATGGCTGGCAAAGTCATTCTTCCAATAAAACACTGGGCAAATATTCAGACAAAATGCTCTCATATACATCCTACTGCAGTGCATTTTTTTTCTCTTTTACAGGACACCTTAATTTTCATTCATTTATATTTCACATCATACATGTTTTGTCTTCATTTAAATAAAGCATTGTGCAAAAACTGATTTTAGAGGTATTGTTTTTTTTATGTAATTCACATCAATGGCACTATGCTCAATGTGACTCAACACAAAGCCTGTCTCCTGTAGGAGAGACCGATGTTTCAACTAAATCTTTAAAAGGCATTTTGCAGTGCTTAGAGAGCTGTGAGCTGTGGCTTTTGTCTGCTGAAAGTTAACAGGAGCCCCCCACCCAGCATCTGCTTAGATTGGACAAGTCATTTTGAGGATCCTCAAGTTAAAAAAAAAAAAAAAATAAAAAATTTTCCATTCAA
>VUQS01030254.1:0-14577 GCA_015108495.1 Heterochromis multidens | reverse complement strand
GATCCTCAAGTTAAAAAAAAAAAAAAAATGCAGAAATTTCATATTAAACACAACCAAACTCCTTCAAACTCTATTTCAATGAGGTACCCTATTTATGGATTTAGTTTATCATTCACTTTGTGTTACTGAGAAACCACAAAGCTATGGCCTACAGGCTTGCCAATGATCACACTTCCTTTTATAGTCGTGAGTGCTCTATAAGGAAATGCTTTACTGCCCATTCGTCACTGACAGTGAGAGTAGGAGATGAATCATTCTAATGTTGCTCTCACCCATACAGAAGACACCCATAGTGCAATAATGTCAGTATGATGCAGACTGCTCTGAGTTCCACTGTAAGCAATGAAACTCTAAATCAAAATATAGGAAATGCTAGATGGCAACTGACCTGAAATGGTGAATTAAAAGTTTAAGAACTGATTCAATCTCTTATTGGTGGTATTAATGAGCTAAGTGGGTTTTTTTGGCTTTGCTGACTGACTGATTTTTTATTCCTGTCTTCTAAGAAATAGAAGGCCAAGATTCCTCTAAGATTATTTGATCTGAACCATTACCTTATAGACCAAACAAAATCAGTTGATCAGGTCTTGAAAAAGACCTTGTCTTAGCCCACACTGCTCCCCTAACTGTGCATAATAAGCAACTTCAATGGCCTGAACAGGGGAGCACTGAACCTTTACCAGAAGGTGCCTGTTAAGAAATGATAATGACTATCTCTTCATTATTTGATAAAGTAGCAGCCAGGATTAGCTACAGTGATTAACAACTTTAGGAATCTACCTTAAGACAATAATCCCACAAAGAAATTCTAAAATTTCTATGGATTATGTACCTAGACATCAGGAATGTGTAGAAAAAAAAAATTATGAACTCCAGATATGATATCATTGAATCCTGCGGACTTCACCCACTTAAACAATTCTAAGAATCTTAAAACTAATGTTTTACTGTACACTGAAAAAGCAGCTGTATATTTTTTTCCCCACTTTGTTGCAAATGAGGTACAGAGCAATTATTTGCAACAATCATTGTCCACTGTATTCTCTGTTAATTACTTAACTTTTATTAAGTGGCACTCTTCCCCCCCCCTCCATCAGCAGTTCATAATACATGTTTCTTTCTTTTTTACTTATTTCAAATTAATGAATACTGCCCCTGCCAGGACTTTAAAATACAGTGTTTAGTGCATGATTAACTCTCAATTTGAGAACTCATTTTTGAGTGTATGCATACATTCCCATCAAGGTGTCATGTCTCAGAAGTTTAACAAGAAAATCCCATACATCATTTAACACTGCAAGCCACACAATACCGTCACACTGCTGCATTAGAAGCAGGGGATTATTTCACCATCCTAGATTTAGAAGAAGATTGCACTGCTGACAAGACTCATCAACACTTGCTTTTCAAAAGCTATAATTCTTACTTGAATCATGTCTCTATGTCCTTATGTTTTATGTGCAATTGAGCACACATAGGGAGAGTATGACCACCTTTTCTTTGCTTTCTGGGAAGAGAGGCATGATTCATCTCTTAAATGATCTTTTTGAATGTGCTGTTGGAGCATAAACAATCCACTGTTCTTATTCCTGTCTAGTCTGCTAGTGATATGACAGAACCCTGATGCTCAGGTAGACAGACTTATCAAAAAATGATCAAAACATTGCCTTTCAGAGTTCTTTGGCATAGTTGTCTGTGGGTAGCAGGGGGTAGCTGAATGTAGTTTTTCTATAATTTGAATGCTTGTTCTAAAATTGCACCTAGCTTGACAAACACTTAGCATGGCAGCAAGTTACAACTCTGCAAAACAGTTTAAGATGTCTGCTCTGGTAAAAAGACACTTTAATGAGTGATTGATAATTGCACAATTGTTCACACTTCAGTTGACAATTGACTTCATGCATAACTGGCATCAAACAAGGATTCCAGTGATTTACATGTTCACTTTGGCCTTGATGCATTTATAACACTATGCACATGTGCATTATACACAGCGTGATATTCAAACACTTACACCTGATTGTAAATGCAGCTCGCATCAAATCAATTTTTACTGAATGGTGCAATTAGCTCTGGACACTTTAAATTGAAAAAAAATCTTCAATATCAACCAAGAGTGTCTAATGAAGTCAAGTACTTTAGTACTTCTGCATTTCACCTTGGATTATTACCAGGCAGGTGATGATCTGTAATGTGCCACTCCATCCTTTTTGATAGATGCATCCCACATGATCATCTGGTCTGTTCAATGCTGGAATTACATGATTTGTACGTGTGTGTGTGTGTGTGTGTGTTTAGAAAATCCATTTAACTGCAGAGTTAAGACAATCATGCACTTAACTTATTATCTAGAAAACCAGCCCATCACAATTTGCATACCTTAATATCTAGGCCATGTTACCAGGTAAAAAATAGCTGCATGGAGGTTCACGTCAACGACTGACTAAGCAATTTTAGGTGATCAGCTCCAGTTTTATGTTAAATCTATCTGCTCTTCTTTAGCTCTTATTTTTTATGTATTTTATTTTTGCCAGTGCAGCTGGTGGGTTATGTTTTGCATATGTTGCCATGCTATTCCAGACTCTTCCACTTGCCAGATTAAATTGGGCAGATGACCAGTACATTTCAGATTCAAGCACCAACTCTTAAGGCCTCTTTAGAACCCAGTCTGCTGCCTCATTTTTGCTTTAACAGCATGCATAGAAATGATGATAAAGTTAACACTTGATGTGTTCAGTTCTGGCTATCGTTTTAACTTGACTTTGGTAGGTGTGATAATTCATTCAAAGCTTAGGTTAGTAACTGTGCAGTGCCAAATATTGGAAAAATAGGTCATAATGGCTTATACAGTCAAACACAGAAAGATAAGACTGACATAATGCAGCATGGTTCTGCAGAGGGCCTCCAAAGGCTGATGCATTCACTGCATGAAATGAATGCAAGTATGTGGTGCATTTTACATATTGAAGGTCAGTGTTGTCACCAAAGTCTTGGTCTTCAGTGTGGTGCTTAAACTAATCAATGAAGTTTGATGATTGATTGATTAATTATTGGAGTCATTTATCATGCAGAAATACCAAACATTCGCTGATAAACGGTTCCTAAATGTGGATCTTTAGTGATTTTTGCACCCTGGGATATTGTTATGGACATTTACAGTCCTCGCTGACATGCTATCAACTAAACACTTAACCAGTTGTCTGAGACAGATTTGACAGATTAACTGATAATAAAATGCTGATTTGCTTTCTGCCTAATCATGTGCATATGGTTAAATAAGAACTAGGCAAATCCACTGGAATAGTATCCACTATAAGTGTCCCCAGGTCCCCAAATAATAAAAAAGGAAAATGTTTAAAATTCTTACACAGCACAGTTTTCAGTCATAAGAAAGATGATTTGCATTTTTGTCTACATCAGTGTCAGAGCTCCAACAGGAGCAGCCAGATGGTTTCTAATAAAGCCATTCAGTATTCAACTATGAAGCAAACATCATCCTTTTCCCAGACACTGCAGCCCAAAACATGCTACTGAATTACATGACACTTGGCATCTTTATCTCAAACATTTGCAAACACATCAAAGAGGTGAGGATCTTTGAAAGATGCAGCGCAAGACTGGCAGCTATACAATCCACCCTGTGCTTACCAGGAGCCAGTCAACGCAACATTAACAGGGACAGCTAAGCAACTGACATTTGCCTTACGCATCTTTCTACACACACACACACACAAAGACACGACTGTCAAAGCATCTCACAGAATTCAGATAAATGAAGCATTCACTCTAAATACGCCTTTATTTTTTCTCTCTCTCTTTACAGAGACATGGGGTCTGGTGCGGAGAAAGCTCTACTTAGAGAAGCTGCAGTCAATGAGTGGACTCTTGTTTCCTGCAGTGCGCGTAAAATTCAGTCTGGCTACACTGGTGCGGCACACGCATCAGAGGTATCGGATAGCCTCCAACTCCCACTCTGTTATAGCAGCCTGTCCATCATTCATAACTCCACCGAGGCGATGTGTGAAACAGCAACCCGGGAGAAAAGAGCGAAGCGCGTCAGAGCCAAATACACTCATGATAACCCAAAAATGACGTGTACGCACTCTTTTACTTTTTTCCCCCCGCTCATGTCCGTTTCTTTCTGCCTAGTGCTCAATTTCACGCGGGGTGCAAATGCAAACGCGCGCACAGTAAAACTCTCGGCTTAGAAGCGCGTACTCACGCGCAAGACCCCCAGGCAATTTATTTACCAGGTCTATGAAGCACAGCGGCGTATACGCGGAGGCACAAGCACGCCACCAAGAGTTAAACGCACACATGCAAATGACAACTTAAAATATGTTAGACAGCGAAAAAAACAGACAAACTTATTTTTCTCTCTTACCTGTCCACGCGCACCCCCCTGAACCCACATGACAGCTGATTAAAAGCGAAAAGAATGTTCGCGTTAGAGTTTGTTCCCCATTCTCTGCTTTTCTCCGTCTCTTTCAATTTCCTTCCTCTACCACTGTCATTCTCTCCAGGGCAAAGCTTCACAGCACGGCTTGCAGAGAGCCGACACTCTCCCTTCCTTCCCGTGTGCGTGTGCGCGTATGTGCGAGAGACCGGACGAGAGCCGAGTCAGTGCATGTGTGCGCATCTCTCCGGCAATGCATCCTCCAATCGTGCCCGGTTACTGCCGCGGCTCAAGTAGAGAAAGGCGCCCGATTGGTCGGTTTTCAGATCAATCCACGGCTCTCAAACTCGTACCGGCCTCTCTGTGCTCCCCCCTACCTTTCTCCATTATATCCCTCTCTCCCTCTTCTCCTGTCTTTCTCTGTTAACACATGATTATGTAAGATAGCGATCAGGAAGCGATACGTTATCCTGTTCTCATTTTCTTACACATACACACACGGTACCAGACATCCTACCTTCCTAGAGTGTCCGAGCACAATATAGAGCACAGAGAAGAACACTTCATAGCAAATGAAAATGTGTACTTTGAAACAGGAAAGTGGGCAAATTTACAGTTTAATGGCTTTAAAAAGTTACTGAGTTTGCTTTCTAAATACCATTGTTATTTTCTTGTGGAAATGGTCTAAAAATGACACCCACTGTCCATTTCATTAGTTACACCTTGCTACTACTGGATTGGACGCCCCTTTGCCTTCAGAACTGCCTTAATTCTTTGTGATATGTATTCAACAAGGTGCTGGAAACATTTGTTACAGATTTTGGTCCATATTCACATGATAGCATCACAATATCCCCCACAGCATTACAACACCACCAGCAGCAGACTGAATCATTGACACAAGGCAGGATGCTTTCATGTTGTTTACATCAAATTCTGACCATAGCATCCAAATGTTGCAGCAGAAATCAAGACTTATCAGACCAGACAACATTTTTCCAATATTCTCTTGTGAAATTTTGATGAGCCTGTGTGAATAGTAACCTCAGTTTTGTGTTCACCCTGTGTGGTCTTCTGCTACCGTAGCCCGTCTGCCTCAAGGTTAGTGTGTTGTGCATTCAGAGATGCTATTTGCCATACTTTGGTTGTAACAAGCAGCTATTTGAGTTACTGTTGCCTTCCTATCAGCTTGAAGAGGTCTGGCCATATCCTCAGACTTCTGGTATCAGGAAGGTATTTTCTCCCATTTTCTCTTTTTTGGACCATTCTCTGTAAACTCTAGAGATGGCTGTGTGGGAAAATCCCAGTAGATCAGCATTTTCTGAAATACTCAGACCAGTCTGGCACCAACAACCATGTCACATTCAGAGTCACTTAAATTACTTTTTTTTCCCCATTCTGATGCTCGGGTTGAACGTCAGTAGGTCTTGACCATGTCTACATGCCCAAATGGAGTTGCTGCCATGTGATTGGCTGATTAGATATTTGTATTAATGAGCAGTTGAACAGGTGTACCTAATAAAGTGGTTGGTGAGTGCATGTGTGTACTAGTCTGCAAGTTATTTTGTTTTTCACTTTAAGCTAGAGTTTCATTTTAAAAGCACAAGAGACTCTGAATCAAATTGGTGTTTAGAACTGTGGGAGCAAGAGACTAAATATTAAGTTTCATTTTAAGTGTTTAAAACTCATTCACTTCCAAACTGTGTTTCTATTTTCTTTCACCTGCCCTTAATCAAATTTACAATTGTTGTTAAAATAAAAAAAATACTATTTTTTAAAATCAAAAGTTTGTGATTACAATTTATGAATTAATATCATAATGCTGCTAGCAATTCTGACTCCAAGCATTGGACCGAATAGTAAACGAAAACTTTAAACCAAATAAATGGACAGTAGAAGAAAGTAAATGCTGATGCTCTTGAGGGGAAAAAATATAAACAGCCAGCACAATGCATTATTCTTTACAGTTAAATCAGACCTCAGTGTAACGCAGTTGCTCAAGCCCAGACATAATTCATCAGTCAACATAAAGAAATTAAAAAGCAGAAAAGGAGCCATAAAATGTTATCTTTTGTGCTGGCCAGCAAAAAGACTCACAGGAATGTGTGTTTAAGTTCAAACAGTTAATTTAGTGTTGATGTTATGCTTGTCTGTTATGTCGAGTTTAGAATCTGATTGTTGTGAAAATGTGATTTCCAGTGTTTGTATGGCTGACAAAATTGTTAAGGTTTAGCCAGCAAAGAGCTACCATTACTGATATTTCTGTAGCAAATGAGCATGTCTGGCCAGTGTTCATCTTCAGGGTGGTTGTTAAAATTTTCAGTAGCAGTGTTTCATCAGCTGTGTTGTAACTGTGAGTTGCAAATAGCAGGAGAACGATGAGAGAAGCTGATTTAAGTTGATATCTTGCCAGAATTCATCAAAGACAAACATGCATTCAAGGTACATAGGTGAGGACATGCAAGTTGAGTCCCAGTTTAGCATGAGGAATAGTCTTTTTACACACATAGATGAGCAATACTTATTACTATTACATTAATAAAATGTGAGATTACACCAGTAACACTAAATTAATGCTTGATTTATAGTATTGCATTAAATCTACACTGTTGCTTTGGCATATCCTATACCCTATGCTGTGACTGTAACAAGTCTGTTTGGTAGTAATATGAGATGTAAAGACAGTATATTGATTGGCACATGGATAATACATTTGTGAAACAAAATGGAATAGAATATAATTGTATCTAGCTTTCTCATTATGCTAATGAAGTAGCTTGTATTTTATCAGTGTAGACATGTGCCATTTTTCTTGTTTTCACAGTTCTGACTGTCCATGTATTGACTCAGTTGATTCTGAAGTCTTTTCTTTTTCCTGCATTTCAGTAGGAGTAACTTTAGCTCAAGATATCTTAGCTAAAAATCCAACATAAACAGCTCAGTTTTACTCGTGCACACCAGCACACCAGCATAAATGCAAACAGTGATGTCGCCCACAATGACAAAGCCTCTACAGGGATTCAACATAGTGCTAAATGTAAGCTTAACAGGATAATAGCTACCAAAAAACTGATAGTAATACACCGTAAAGCTTCCATGCAGCACAGCACCGTAATATTTTCTATATTAAAAAAACTGTTGCTGTAGGTTACAGTAGACACAATGAAAAAAAAAAAAAAACATATTTAATGTTGGCAAATCCAGCCCCAGTTACTTTAAATATTGTACAGCACAGGTGTTGTGTTGATCTACAAAGCACACAAAGGAGGGTTATAACCAAGCATTATTGCTTATTTACCCTCACAAAGACAAGAGATATTAATATGTTAACTGACAAAGAAACCTTCATCAAGGGACAGGAAGCTTTAGCTTCAGTAACTTAAAGCCATAATAATAATAATAATAATAATAATAATAGCAGTAGTAGTAAAAAAAAAAGGAAAATAAATTAAAACTTGTGGATCAGAGAATGACTGTCTTTGCCCAATGAAGTATTAGCTTTTCCTGACAAAAAATGTTTCTGAAGAAAAATTGATTTATATATGATATGATATTTCAAAAGCTTTAAAACCAGTCAAACATACTTAGCTTTAAAATAAAACACTCTTTTTCAAAACATGTAGCATCTCTTAGGTTCTCTGGCTGAGATTTTTGAACCACTAAGAGCACTTTCATCCTCCAGATCTCAATAGCGCCATAAGCAAAGCATGGCTACCAATTACTTCAGTGAGTTCAGAAGACTGGGAGAGTGAGGTCAACATCTAAGCAGTGGTATTCAAGAAAAACAGTGTGAAGATTCATGAAGTTTAATTTGCTTCTCTGGCCTTTCCTAAGAAGAAAATGTATAGTTTTCAATATTTTAAATTTCTTCTAATAGCTTCTTGTTATCTTTTATGTTCTCAAAAAAAAGGAAACAATTTACATCTCTAGGTTCACTATATACATTCGCTTCTGCTCCAGCATAATCTTATCAGCAATGTCTTTAAGCACCAAAGAGTTTTAAGCATAACACTCAAAGTTACAATTACAAAGACACTGGACATAGGGATGTGATTTTCCACATACATTGAAATTTGGTGTCTCGTGTTTTCCATTTGGACAGGTTCTAAATAGTGAATATACAGTACTGTGCAAAAGTCTTGAGCCAACCCTCATGTCTATATATTTTGCTAGGAAAATGAGAAATAGATAAAGCACTTTATTGAAATGTGCAACCACACATGGAAATACAGTATATAACGCAAAAACAGAGTTTGTACAATTCTAACGAGCTTGAAAGTCAATATTTGTTATGACCACCTTTATTCTCCTTTTATTTTATACTTTTATAACTCTCTTAGGCAAGCTTTGTTTTAATGTCTTTAAGTAGTCTTCAGGAATAGTTCTCCAGGTTTCTTGAAGGACATTTAAAGCTCTTCTTTGGATGTTGGCTGCCTTTTGTTTCATTCTCTGTTATAACACACTGCTTCAATGATGTTGAGGTCCAGGCTTTGAGGAGGCCAATCCATGACCGTTAGTGTTCAGTTATGTGTTTTTCTATCCAGTTAAGCTTTTACTGCATTGGTAGTGTGTTTGGGATTATTTTCATGTTGAAAAATGAAGCAGTTGTCAATTAGATGCTTTCCAGATGGTACTCCATGGTGGATCAAAATCTGACAGTACTTTTCTGCGTTCGCAGTTCTATCAATTCTGACAAGATCCCCAACACCACTGGCTGACATGCGCCCAAAACCACGATGGAGCCTCCACCGTGATTTACAGATGGCTGTAGACACTCACTGTTGTACCTCTCTCCTGACCTCCTCCAAACATATCGACGACAGTTGGAGTCATCACTCCATAATACCTGCTGCTGCTGATTTTCAGTCCAGTTCTTGTGTAATTTGGCATACCTCAGCCTTTTCTCCCTGTTTCCCTTCCTTAAGAACAGCTTCTTGACAGCCACCCTTCCACTGAGTCCTTCTCTGATGAGGCTTCAGTGAACAGTAGATGGATGAACTGAAGAGCCAGAGGATGCATTTCTCAGATCCTGTGTCAGGTCTTTGCTGGATGTTTTGCTATTTCTTAAGGACGTGACTTTTTCAGGACACACTACACATCATGCCAAGCTATGCCAAGTTTCTGGCTAATAGCTCTTTGTAAATTACCTTTTTTTGGTGCAAAAATACTATTTTATGCCTGTCAAACTGTGTTATCTTTGGCATTTTTCATAGATTCAGCTAAACAAATGGGAACAAATTATGTGATTTTGTGACAGGCTGCTAGTAACAAAGTGCCCAAAGATACAGTTTAAATTAAGTACTTTGCTGAGTTGTTTGTTTTGTGTAGACATAACAGTGGTTCATCCCTTGAGTTAGGTGCCCTTTTAATGCCTGAATGATTCATAGGCCACTTAAAAAAATTACAAGAAAGTCTGGCTCCTTGGAAGCACAATTAAAAGAAATGAGGGGTGGCTAAAGACTTTTGCACAATTCTGTACATTTTCTTGTCTGTTGGGTTTTGAAAATACTTCATTGATATGCAAAGATGCTCATGATAAAATTATGAAACATCTATGAAAATTAAGATCCACGAACTGATTCCAGCTGTCCCATGTATTCATACTACCACTCTAACTAAATTTAAATGTTTTTTTTTCATATAATACAGGTTCCTTTCTTAACAAGATGGTGCACTGGTCAGTTGTGGCTTTGTTGTGCATATGTAATGTGCTGTGGCACTGAATAAATGTTTATGTTTTGTTTTGAATCATGTTTCTTTTATTGCTTTACAATGCTCTATGAAATCTAAAGCTGCGTCTTCAGTCATGTGTGCATCCATAAAAAACACTTTCCAACTCAAGTGTCAGCACATCTCATGTCACTGTCAGCCTGTCACAGTGTCTGTCCCTTGGGGCTTTTAGATGTTGTTTGTCTGGCCATAACTTGACCCAAGAATAAATGCACAGACTCACAGCATGAACAAACAATGTCGCAGAATATCCAAAACTTATTTTAATATATTAAACAGCTGGGCAAATATTAATCCTCTAATCCCTAGTACATGAAAAGAAACCACTAAACAATATTTAGCCTATTAATGAAATGACTAAATTAGCTAAACTCCTTAGATGTTAATATCTGAGCAAATCCATAAATCCATACAAGTCCAAAATAATAACAGTAATAATGGGTGATCAGAATCTGCCTCATATTTAGTGTGTCTAACATCTGTGTGCTTGTATCAGTTATCAAATTGGTGACAACCACTTATATAAACACTAATTTGTGGTCTTGAGTGAAATGGCAGTGTATATTGATTTGAAGTTACGGTCATAGTCTGCCATGTCCTTAATTATTCTTTTTATTCTTCTTTTATATTTTTTGGTGTTTTCTTTTAGCTTGCTGTGCATCAATTTGACTTCATCTACTGTTTGTCTATGCAGGCATTTCAGTCAAGTTTTCTCATTTTGTAGTCTTTGGCTAGGTTTCCTGAGTTCTGTGTCTTGACTTTCCATTTATTTTTGAGAATCACTTTTCTTGTGCATCTTGCTTTAGTTATTTAATATGTGTTTTTGTTGCCAGATATGTAGCTCCTTAATATTCTCATGCATTGCCATGTCTCAGGTCTTCCTTTTTTTTTTGTTCTTTTAATTTTTTGCCATTCATTATTACCCACTTTAATGATGACTTGATGGTGCTGGGATGATATCATTAGCAATAATGATGCACTACAAATCTGTCCTGATGTAGTTTTTCACTTGAGGAGGAAAATAGGATCTAAATGCAAACAAAGAGGAACACAGATGCAGGTAGCAAGTAACAAAAGTTTTCTTTAATGAACCTGTTGGCGGTAGCAAAGGCAAATAGGGCAACAAATGAAATACAGTGAAAGACGCAGCAATTAAAAGGTGAGTCCAACAAAGAATGATCAAAAATATAAACACGAGAGTTAATCCAATAGGTGACCAAGAACATGGGAAATAAAGCTCAGACAGGTTCACAGCAGAGACACAATTGACAAGAAACACTTGGCAGTGTATGAGGAGCTGACAGGAAATGAGTGGAAATGATTGGGGCAAAGGTAACAAAACAAAGGTAGCAAACCAACCAAAGAGGCACCAAATAAATTGAATACTAAAATAAAGCATGAAGTGACTTCAGACCGAAACAAACACCAAAAAATTAATATTTACGAGGGTGAACAGGAGACAAAGGAAAAGAAGAGTCATTAGAAGCCCAAGGAAAAATTAGACAGACCAAAATATCTAAGGGCATGGCAGTGACCACACGTAAGAAACATCAGGAAGCCCCATTGCTTCATGATTACTAGGCTGAACAACATTAAAAAATATTTATTGAAATTATACTAAAGTGATTATTATAGTCTATAGAATTGTTCTACTAAAATGCCACAAAAAATAAGTCTTTTTTTTTTTTTTTATTCTGAATCCATGACTGTATTCCACCTCTTAGCTTAACGACAGTCCTTTTTTAGTTTAAAAATACAATCATCTCCTATAACCAGCACTTCTCAGCTTGGCTGCACTGTGTTTCATGGGTTCAGAGGCCAATTACACTGTTTGGAAACTCTTTTTTAGCACGGTGCTCAGCATTATTTGACTTTCACTCTTTCCTTTCTATCAGTCAACCACTCTTTACCTCTCTCTTCTGCACACGTACGTTCACATCACTCAGGTACCCTTGGGCCAGCTGTTGAGTCTGCCTATGAATCCAGCCATGCTATTGCTCTCTCTGGATCCAAAGGGAAACTTAATGAATAATGAACAGAGCAGTGAAATGGGAGAGTGGGGGTTGAGGATGAGTACACGAGAGGGGGAGAGAGGCCCTTCAAGACCAGGATACGGTGGAGAGATTGAGGGAGGGCAACTTGTTAGTGTTCACCCATCAATTAGGCCACAGAGGAGACATGAAGAGAATGGAGGCTGATGCGTCATGGACGGGGGGGGCAGTAAACCAGAATGTGCTTGCTGAGGAGACAGATTAGGCGTCAGAGACGAGGAGGAGAACAGCAAGATGAGAGTTAGAGGGAAGTGGACATGGAGAGACAGGGGTCTCGAAGGCATCGGCGGTTCCTCAGCACACTGCCTCCAGCTTCATCTATCATCCAAGCCTAGTTCTTCCTGCCAAGACAACTGTGTTTCTGGTCTACATCCAGAGTTGGCATACAGCTTCAAAAACATTCTAAAATGGATGTGCTCAGTATATTAAACAAAGTAATGACTCTCCTTGAAACTGCAGGCAGGTGTTTTCAATCTTAGCACAAAAAAAAAAAAATCACACTTCATGAGGATCTAACTTTTCCATTACTGCCAGATGTTCAGGCTGTATTTTACACTTTCACAGGCATTTGTGCAGTACAAGTAGCTGGTTTAAATCATAATCCTGGTGTTGCTTTTGGCTCATCATATAGTTTACCCATCATCCTGAAATTATAGTTGCTTGTGTCTCTAAAAAAAATTACAGAAGGCAGCTTTCTGCTTTCAGTGAGTTGCAAAAAATCAGCCCAATTAATGTAAGATGGAGAATTCTACATTATATTTATATCCACTACCAATGCCTAGCACCAGTATTAGTACAGGTATTCAACTCTGTCTCCCACAGATTAAATATTTATATACAACTAATTTTGCAACAAAAGCATTTCAAAAGCCTTTGACTCTACAGTGTAATAGACAATACTAGTGTAAGTGGTATTTGATTTTCCTGGATTAGGTTCAAGTAAGAATCAATTGTAATGTTACTTCATGCAAGCCACAGTGCTGACATCAGCTGATCTCAGTGCCAAGCTACATCAGCTGAGCCACCTTTCTTTGCATCTAATTGGCAAATTCCATATAGTGTGAGATATTTAAGTTGCTTTAGCCACTCTACAGTTGCTGCACATGTGCAAGCCTCTTTGCAACCCACCTCCATCCCAGGCACTCCTTTCACTTAATCTTTGTGTCTCACGCACATGCATGGAAACTCAGAGGTTTTGTTCTCTACAAAACCTCTGAGTTTCCATGCATGTGCGTGGCAAATGTGATATCATGCTCCCGAGTTTATGTATTGTTTTTTATTGTGTTTTGGTTTGACTTGTTAGATTGGTTACATTTTTTGTGCTTCTAGTTTCTCCTGCCTCATGTGTTGCCCTGTCTTTGTCGTCATCTTCAGTGTTAATTGTCTTGTCTCTCCAATTGTTAGAGTTACTTCCTGTTTTACTTTGAAAGTTAGGGTAAGGTTACATAGTCCAAAATATTACCGCCTACCTCCTTTTCCTAATTGATTTTCCTAGAGCTGGAAACCATCATGAGGTTAAAGAAAGGTGCAAAGGAGAGTTGATAAACACTTAGAAAAAGAGAAGTGCGGTGCTCAGAGAATCCAATTGCACTTACACTAGACTCTGTAACAATGTGATGGCTGGCGTCTGCCACATTGAAACTACAGTTTCCAGCAGATGGACTTAAATGTACATCTTACTTCACCCCAAATGTGTTCTTACTGTGAAAAAAGGAAGATATAGTCTATTAAATTCAATAAATGTTCATATGTTTTCCTGCTGGAGAGTGTAACTCCTTTTAAATGTAACGCCTTTCCTCTTCATTTATGATTTTTCTGAATGAAGTAAAATTCCCTCCCTTCATCCATCCTTATCCAAGCTGACCCAAAGTAAAAATTAATTCACAATAATACTAAAAGCTGGCAATACAACAATGATCTCTCGAGACATTTTGGTCAGTTAATAAAGCTAACAATCTGGAATAGGAAGTTTATATAAATCTACAGGGTGGGCCATTTATATGGATACACCGTAATAACATGGGAATGGTTGGTGATATTAAAGTCCTGTTTGTGGCACATTAGTATATGTGAGGGGGCAAACTCCCCAAGATGGGTGGTGACCATGGTGGCCATTTAGAAGTCGGCCATCTTGGATACAACTTTTGTTTTTTCAATAGGAAGAGGGCCATGTGACACATCAAACTTATTGGTAATGTCACAAGAAAAACAATGGTGTGCTTGGTTTCAACGTAACTTTATTCTTTCATGAGTTATTTACAAGTTGCTCTTTGTTCACAGCCATTGACATGTCGAAGAGGTTAACACGTGAGGAGCGGATCGAAATCGTGTTGATATCTGGTGAACGCAGTAACCGGGTCATTGCAGCAGATTTCAATGCAAGACACCCTACGAGACCAC
>VUQS01030250.1:0-10942 GCA_015108495.1 Heterochromis multidens | reverse complement strand
ATACTAATTCTATTTGCGAGTGCTGCTGCGTAGGGAGTGGAGAGAGCGTACAAGAGAAGACTGTCAGATTAGCTCGCAGTTGACACAAAGACACAAGAGCCTGCACGAGATAAGCCAAACTGTCTCTAACGAAAGCATGGCTAATGCTAGAGCTTTGATGCTGCAGCTTCCTGTCGATCAGCTGTCGATCACCGGCCTGGCTGTCATGTTAAAACAGCACGAGCATGTGGCCTGCGAGCATGTGCAGTGGGACTGAGGCGCTGGGGGGGGTGTGTGGGGTGTAACTGGTAGAAGAGCAGCTGTCCAGTTCCAGACAGAACCTGCCCGTCGCTCTCACAAAGCTCAGCTTGTCTTCTCACTCTTTTTGGGTATCCCAGTCCGTCCGTCAGTTGGATTCACAGAAAGGAGGTGTTTGTCTGTGAGGTTTCAAAGTCCAACCGACTGAATAATCACAACAGCCCCCCCCCCCCAAGTGAAAACGGGGTGGAGTTTTTTCTCCCTCTGAGGCCTTAGCTGCTTTGTCCAGCACTTGGTCACAGTGTGCAAGGCCCCTTTTTAAGATAACAACACAATGTGACCAAGCTTCTTTACTCTTTGATTTGTGGTGACTTTTAATTCCTTTGAGACATTTCCTTTTGTGTTTTTGTTTTTGTTTTTTGTTTTTTAGGCAGACTATTGGGAGTAGAATGTCTGCTCTCGATTAAATGTTGGGTTAAAAAGTTAGTGTCAAGCGAATCATTGTGTGTTACATTCATATTCATCTTCTGACAACCTTACAATAAAGTGATTTATAACACAAACATCAGTGTTCCCACTCTAATCATTGACTCATATCTGCTGACATTTGGCATTGTCTTTTTAGGACATTTTGGTGCAGAGTGAGTTCTGTGAATTCTCAATCTACTAGATTATGAAAGTTAATTTTTTCTTTTTTTTTTTTGCCAGATTTGTTGGTTTTTAAGTCCTTATTTTGCCAATTTTGAAGTGTGTCTTTTAAAAAAAATTTTTTATAGTCCTTGTGTTAAACGTGACATCTGTTTGGAGCTTTGTAGAAAGAGTTTTATCAATGGAAGCCATAAAATAAGCTATACTGGTTTGATATTGGTACTGACACGAAGTCTTAATTTGGCAAATAGTATTTCAAATGTATGCATGGCACTTGTGCTATATTCCCCTACTTTCAACTTTTCATTTTATCCCCAAAGATTAATGGAGCATGCTTTTCTCTGAGACCCGAATTGCCATGTCAAGGTTCTTGTGGCCATGCTGCGTTGCAGCACTCTTTGCCAAGAGGGTAGCAGTGGCCACTGGAGAGATGCCAGATTACAGTAACTTCTGAAAACACAGCACATCAATTTTTGACTGAGAGCCATAATGAAAGTGACTTTATAGCTAAAAACCTCTTAAATATTCCTTTGACCGACTGGCTGTTTGAAATGAAAGCTTTGATCTATAAACAGATTGAACACAATCTGATTCCATTCATAGATTTCAAAAGTATTATGGTTGCTTACCTTAGCTGAAAGGTTGCAGTAATTTCTATACTGGGCTATCTGGTTTTATTTTGAATTTGGGAGCTACAGAAACATAGACTGTATATAAAAGATGGACCATCTGTGACATCACCCACTGGTTTTTGAAATTCAGTTTTAAAGCCTTCAGTTTAGCATTATTCCCTTGGTGTTTTGAAGCCGGAAATCACCATATTTGTGCGAGTGTTTAATGCTGAGCGTCCAGTTCAGTGACTCGGATTAGCTGAGGTGAAGCCTAGCAAACAGCTAGCAGTTATTGTAGCCACCTACAGCCATGCCCTTTTAATAATGCATAATTTCAAGCCTTCATACAATTTAAATGGTGAGTTGCAGTTAAAAAAAAAAAAAAAAAATCACCTTTTAAAGTGATAACAAAGGGGGAAATTAACTATATAGACAAACATTTTTTGTACCAGGCTGTAAACATGCTTAGTTTGGCTGTTAAGTTGGTGTTTTCCATGTGAGGGATTTAAATTCCCACAGAAAATGAGCTTAGAAGAGTGCTGTCAACCAGCTAAGGCATGTCAAAAGAGGACAGCACTCTAATATGTTGGTCATTACCCATCATACAAAGTTTGTAGTGAATATCCAGTCATTGTGAAGGCAGTGTAGGTCTGTCACACCCAATTTGTAATTAGTTATGTTAAAACAATGCATGCTGCTTTTGCACTGCATGAAGAGAGTCTCACTGAGCTTTTCTCACTCTTTATCAGTTTGCTCTGGACCAGCTGGCTTAGTAAACCTGCTTCTGGATATAAGGATTAAAAAAAAAAAAAGAGAGAGAGAAAATACATGATTCCTCATATTGTGCATGGTATGCGGGGAAGATTCCCTCTGCTCTACAGAATGGCCATATATAGTCAGGTCTGAGGCACGAGGGCCCCTGCTGACTTGCCTGATGTGCATCAATGGGGTGTGCCAAGGCTGTGCCACCAGTATTTTCATACCATCATGTCCCTCTGTTTCATCTGGGCAAAATCTATGTTGGATATGGTGCAGCATCATCACTCAGTGACATTACCATGATGGTCATGTGGCTGAACAATCAAAAATATCAAAGAAATGCGGGGATGATTTCATGCATGCATTTGCACTACATGCAACAGTCATTTCTATTCCCCAACTTTTATTTAATATCATATACTGAAGACGGATTTTGTCCAGAAAGCTAATTTAGGAGAAGCATATGCATGATGATTTCTGGGGCTCAGTAGTGGTCTCCTTTGTTGTCTCCCCTGACCTCTGGGGCAGCCTCGCCCCCTTCCCTCAGAATAAGAAGCGTTGTCCTCAGGGGGCTAGCTATGTGTGAAAGGTTGAAGCTGCTGCTGAGGAAAGAGGAGAACCTCTCATGTAGTCTCTTAAATGCCTACCAGTCACATATGGTAAAGGTGAGACTGATGTTTATCACAGGGTACTGGGTATTAGTGATTCGTTTGGAAAAAAATGATGAAATGAAAGATTGGATTTAAAAAAGATGCCTTAGGTTGCACTTGAGATGAGTGAAGCAATGACTGTCAGGTCACCATAGAGCGGGTGTGAGATGTCGTCTGTCTTCAGGTTAATCCTCATCGACCCCTGTGAAGCTGCCTGTAGGGTGTCCGCATTCAGTAAGAGAGCGAGACCTCCTCCTAGCAGTTTGTTGTCAAGCCTGATCATAAAGAGTTCCCAGTAATAATCCAGTATTAGTCCACCCAGTATCAGCACATAGAAAGTAAGGATGTCCCCTCATTTTTAGTTCTTTCTCTTCTTTAAGACCTGGAGAATGTAATAAAAATTGTATATATTTGGCAGGATATTGCACAATTCTAAGTACAATGCTAAGGTTTTGGAAAAGCTACAAAATTGTAATATTTAATGTATTGAGCATCTTTCAAATTTGTATGAAAATACTAAAATTACTGATAAGAGAAAAATATCTAAGACTGGTTTGCCCTTAAAAGTCCCGATTGTCATTTCAGTGGAATCCTTGTGATTATAATTTAATATGTAGGAATGCAGGCCTGCAACCATTTTGCTAGTCAAATTGACTTAATGAACATAGGACAAGTGATTGGATGCCATAGCTGGACCTTGTGACAGTGCAGTGCTCACTTGCTTGCCTAATTGATGAGCGATGTATAGGGCTCGGTGGTAAAGGTCCTGGGAGCCCGGCTGCTGATTGGCTGTGTAGCTGTTGGGTCAGAATCAGTGGGTGTTGAATGCCCTGCATGATGTGTGAAACATTTCAAACCCAAGTTAAAGTGGTGAATATGAGATACAACACACTCCTCTACTCTACATCCTCTTTATCTGACACTGTGTATCCCTATTGTCCCCATCTCCCCCACAGTGACCCTCTCTCTAATGGGTGTCACAAGACTTACAGTGTCCCCTGACTCGCCACGCTGCCCGAACAAAACTTTCTGTGTCTGTCTGTCCGCGTGTGTGCATGCGTATGTGTATATGCCACTGTCTGTGTGCAGCTCATTGAGCCGCCTCATTACTTGAGTGGTGTTGAGATGAGACACAAAGGCGCTGGCAGACGAGACAGCCTCTTGCCTGTCTTCCTCCAGTGCCTTTACATGATGGCTCTTTTCTCTTCAAGATCTCTTGTTTTAATGCACTAAATCTTTTTTCTCTCCTTTTTAAAGCTACTTAAATGGCTCCCATTCATACCACATTCAGTTGACGCCTATATAAAACCTTTACATGTGCGGAGGATATGTTCTCCGCTTACCCTGTGTGAAAACTGCAAATTAGCAGGTGAAGACTGACACATCCGTCGTTTGCAGCCGTAGTTTACGGTGGTTGATTTGTACTTTCACACCCTTCAAGTGTTGTTGAAATGTTAATTCTTGTAATTCTAGGCATGAGGAAAAGCACCTCCATGCATTTTTAATCCCTTACAGCAGCAGTGATCAATAGATGTCCAGTCACATCAACTGGCCTCTTGTTTCAGACCATTACTCAGCTTTTAGTGGCTTTGCTCCTCCCCTCGGCACATTCTTTTTCATCCTTTCTGTGTCCCGGCGTTCCCTTCTCATGCCTCCGGTCGCTCTGTCTCACTTCTCTGCTTTCTCATCTCTTTCTGTGCCACTTCCATCCTTATTTCTCTGGGGAGAGCTGGGCTCGGAGGCAGCAGGGCCAAGGCTTTGTGTGTGTATGTGAGAATTGGGTCAGTGTGCTGGTATGCAGCAGCAGAGCCCAGAGAAGCACAGGCAGCTCACACCCTTAGATGTCATGTGCTGCTGCTCACTGTTGATGGATCATTTCTTTTCCCCGGGATTTATCTCATGTGTGGGCTGAAGTCTTAATGTGTGTGAGAAAGCTCCCTGAGGTAGATGGAGGCTGTGACTTCTGTCTGCCCACCTGCTCACTCTATCGGTTCAGATGTCCCCTCAGAGCTTCACATGACCTGAGCGAAGATGGAGGTCATCCATCCCTCATTACGACATCTCCGGTCTAACACCGGTAACCTTTTAGAGAGCTAAACCATGACTCCCAGCAGTTCTCTCCCTTCCCTCGCTGTGTGAACTAATAACATGAACCCAAGTTTGTTTTGCACCCACATGGCTAATTAGAGAGCATGTCACTCAATTTCAGTACTCTTGTGCAATGGAAGGTGGATTTTGTGATTTATTTATTTATTTTTATTTTATTTTTTTTATCTTGCTGGTGAATTGCAGAAGTCTGACCTGGTTATAAAGCCAGCCAGTGTGAAAGTAATTGCTACGCTTGATCAGGATAAACAGATTCTAGATATGAATATGTAGGATTTGTCGCAAAGATGCACTATTTTTGGTACCAGAAGCTTTCTGGCTTCCATTTGTAGTCTAATAACTATCAACCAGGACATCAACGAGCAGGCTGTGGCTACATGCAAATAACAGCGACAGCATTTGCTGGAATGCATCAGACAACCAGTGACTGTTCACGATTTATAGATGTATCTGCAGTCATAAACAATAACTGGCAGAACAGGAAATCTGAGAACAGGCAGTCTCTCATGGAAGCCCTGAAAAATTGGCTGTTACTCCCAGAGGCTAAAGCCTCTCATGCATATAGTGAGATGTCCTTTTGCACAAGTGGACATTCCAGGCTTTGGATGCATAAGTAGACTTCTAAACCCCCTTCAACGTACTACCAATGGGAGTAAAGGATACTGATAATTTGCATACGACGGGGTGAGAAATACAGTACTGTGCAAAAGTTTTGAGTTTAATTCGTTGTCAATATGTACGGAGGAGGTCAGGAGAGGGGTACAGCAGTGAGTGTCTGCAGCCATCTTGACAGAGAACGGAACAAAAGGCAGCCAAGATCCAAACAAGAGCTTTGAAATGTCCTTCAAGAAGCCTGGAGAATTATTCCTGAAGACAACTTAAAGAAATTACAGCTTCCCTAAAGGTGGTCATACCACATGTTGACCTTTTAAGCTCGTTAGAATTATGCAGACTTTTTTTGCCTTATATACTGTATTTCCATATGTGTTTGCACATGCTTCAATAAATCGCGGCACCTATTTACCCCTTACCTAGCAAAATAAAGACTTTTGCACAGTACTGCATTTACCAAGCCGTCATATGCAAATTAACAGTATCTCTTACTAGCCACTTGAATTGCTCACTTCAAAGTTGAGTTAAGTTTAACTTGAGACCCACCCACTTTGCATCACTAATGGTTATTTTGCCTGTTGTCCCTGGATATCATTCACATTTCGTTCTGGTCAGCAGACTTGCTGATGGGTTCCCAGATCGATCTTACTTTAATGTGAAATATGCAGGGAGGAACAGGTTATGGTCAGTCAGGTTACAGAGGATACAAGTCTTGTGGAAAACAGTACTCCCCCTTTGTCCACTCTGGCTCTGCAGGCGGACTGCTAACAACACTGCTGAGCTGTACTGCTCACTTCTGTTAAGTGAAAATCCACCCAAAAACATGAATCACTGCTTTCACAGCAGTGATCTTTAGCTGGATTTATTCATCTCCAAAACAAATGGGGCTCTACCTGTAATTGTGAAACATCACAGACCCTATGACAGCGCATGAAGTGTATGCTCTTTACATGGCTTGTGAAATAACGGGAAAGCCCATTATGGCAGCTCTAAGAGCAGCTTTCCTTATCAAGTTTCTTGTGTTGAGTGAGATTTCTCCACAACATTGTTAATGGAGCCCTTATAGTGGAGCATATTTAGTTTTAGGGTAGATTTTTAAGTTAATGTCTCTGGCTCTGAAGGCAGTAAGTCATTCAGTGGTTTAGTGCTGAGCTGGAGGGAAGCCAGGAGCACATCTGGCCATGGTTAAGAGGAGCTGTGATGGAGGAGTAGAGATGGAGGCAAGGGAGGGTTGAGTGATAACTTAGTGCCTCAGATAACCCCTCCACAGCCACGCCTAGCTGGCTGCTTCAAGGGGCCCTTTAGTGCCTAGTCACAGGCCTCCTCTGATCAACCCAGGTCTATTCCCAGAGCATTGTACTGTGGGCTCTACCACATGACTGATCAGAAACAATCAGCTAAATATTGATTATTCAAGTAACAAAAAAAAACAACTTAATTGTCACCTATGTGATCAGTCAGGAATTACTTGGTTTCATATATTTATAAATAAAATATCTTTGTTGGTCAGAAGAAACAACCTTTTAAAGACTAGTTCCAAGCCTGTGTAAGAAATTTGGATAGTAAAAAATAGTAGAAGTCATGTGGTTGGTCAGTTATGACATGAGGCAAACTGGCACAGAGCGCAGTAGAGAGAAGACTGCATATAACAGTTTATGATGGCCATTGCTAAAATTGGATCTGACTCACTGTTGACTTCTTCATGGAGCCCAGTGAGAAATTTTTTAAAGTTAATGATACATATTTGATCAGATTATGCATTACGCAAGTTTGCAACACGTGCTTGCTCGCTCCCAACTCACCACATACCCCTTAACTCTTTAACCCTTGAAAGCCTACTAGGAGGAACCCTTGAAGCTCTTTTCTGAACTGAGCGGTTTCTGTCGTATTTCAGGCCTGCTTATAGAACAAAATGACTGGGTGTGCATCAGCAGTTGGTGAGGGTGGTCTCTGTCTATGCAGCTACCCTTGGAAAAACCCAGAAACTATTCTAATGGTCGTCAAACCAAATCTTTATTGATATATACTGGGGTGTCAAAACTCGTCATTAAGAGTACTGGGGAGGTCGTCAGATGTGGTCTTTATGGGGGAAAGACTTAAACAACATACCATTTTTGCTGGGTGAGTGTGAATAACAGTGGGTCAAAGTCACATTACCAGGTAGGAGACTAGCGGAGAGCATTAATCACAAGACTTGCAACAAGAAGGTAGTCCGAGTCCTGTCTGGGAATTTTTATTTTTGCTGGACATCTTTCACTCTTTCACAGTGGTGTAAACACTTCAGATTTCTGGCAAACTCCCATATCCGCCAAGCCTTTCCAGGATTTTCTTTGCTACCCCACTTATGCATCCATTGATGGTGTTAATACCCCAATAGACCATGTTTACCATTATTTTATTTTGCATTGCCGCAGCTATTTCAGATGTTTATGGACATATTGAAGTCTAATGGACTACCCTGCATGTTAAAAAATGGGGCTAAAAGGGTACCCAGTGCTTTAAAATCTTAACACCTAAGGATCCTGACAAAGCGTCGCCATGTGATGAGTTGAATGAGAACAGGTTGGAGTTAGAACATGCCTTCATGGCTAAATGCATGCTAAGCTCTTGCTAGACCAGTTCTGAGAGCTTATTTTTTGAGAGTCCTTGTAAGAATACCCTGGATTAATAGTAGTAGTTTTAGGATCTATTGCATAGATTTGGTGACATCGTTTTTTTTGTTTTTTTTTTTCTCTGAAAGTCTGTTTATTTTCTATTTTGCTGAGTCATAATATTTGTTTCATAATTCACATTTGTTTATCGTGCAGTATAGGTTTAACCCCAAACTGTTTTCACAATAAGTGCATGTTGTAAGAGGATAAAGTCATAACTTGGAGCTTGACTGTAAACCAGGCACTCCTCATTACTCATGTGCTAATGATGTGTAACCCAGTTGTGTTGTGGTATCAAAATGCAATAACCTTGTGGCTTAGATAACCCTCCCAGAAGCTGGAAAAAAAAAACTTGGATTTATATGACCAGAAACACTTTAAGGCTCGCAGAGAAGGAATCGAAGGGGGGAACAAAAGGAAATTTGCACCTCTGGTATCTACTCCAAACTACATGTCTTTAAATCATCCATGTAAGCAGGCGTTTTAGTTAGGCTGTCATAGTTATGCACACATTCATCAAGGCGCTGTCAACTGTAAAACTGTAAGAATTAACAACTTTAGTTTATTAACAGCCAAGGAGAGAGATTAACTGCGTTGTTATTGAGTTGAATGTATCCCACAATTATACAGATGGTCTTTGTGGAAAGTCCAAAGAGCGTCAACATATTTTTCCCTGGATCAAAACGTCAGAGCGTTGGATCCAACAAGTTTTCCTTGAGAGTGCGCTCTAATGCTAATGGGAGAGGGGTTGCAGAAGAGCCAAAACACAAAAGCGGTTTTGATTATTTTTCTCCTGTCTGCTCATTTTCAGTGTTGACTCTGTTTGTGGTTGGTAGTTAGAAACAAAGTTCATGACTCATGCAGTGAAATCCTAATTTCCTGTAGAGATCCAGAGATCTGGTGTTTGGTGCATTTTTGGCTCATTTGTCAATTAGCTGACTAATATGTTATGGGAGTCTTAAGATGCATTCATTTTCATTATTGTTTCCATTATAATAAAGTGGTAACTATCACAAAACATTTATCAGTGAACTAATTAGTCATTTGGTGTGAAAATGGAGAAAAGTGCCAGTGACATTTTCCCGTAGACCGAGGCTGATGTCTTCACTTTTTCTTTTGTCTAAGCCACAAGCATAAAACCTACATTCACATTTAAGATGCTTTAAACAAGTAATTGCTTAATCTTTTAGTAGTTGATGTAAACTAATGTTCAATTAATTATTTTAGCTCAAAATCATTTGTCTAAATATTGACTTTCTCAGTGCACATGAGGCATGTGCATGGGGATGACCGCTGAGTTCCTGGGCTACACCTGTAGCCTGTGAACCCAGCAAAGTAGTCCTCATGTGCACTAACAGCTAGTGCATGAGGAGGTGACGGCTACAATGTCAGCCTCTGTGTTGTTTTTGCAGAGGCAACCCCTGGGATCAAAGTGGAGAGGATTAAAGTCATTGTAAAGTGTCCCTCTTATCCCCCCCCACCTCTCCTGCCCAGTGAAAACAGAGGGCCCCTAAGCCTGCATGGCTTTTATTGTCATAATCCATATAGTTTCAATTGACTATGGAATGCACTGGCTAAGATGACGATGGTGGTGTCGGTGGGGAGGCTGTGCATGTGTGTTTTCTCTGTAGCCATGCACAAAACCTGTACAGTGTATTGACACATGTGTGTCCAGCACATTGCTGCAGTGGTCAGCAGAGAGACAGATTATCACTGCAGTGAAGAAGGGGAATACCCATCTGGGTCAGCTCCCAAAAATGTCCCATGTTTTATCTCCTCTTGGGGTTGAGTGGTGGGAGGGGATGTAGGGAGGCCTCTATTTTGGTCCCTTTGTTTATGTAAGGAGTGGCAGTAGGGTGTTGGGAGAGCAGAGAAGTCTGGGAATGTCAGGGCTTCATAGCTTGGGAATCACATGCTCCTTTATGGTGCTGTGTATGTCATAGTTTTGCATGGGCTGTGGGATACAAATGGCTTGAGACTGTTTTCTTTGACTGGAACAATTAAACTCTTGATCTCAGTTTCCATGTCAAATATTCTGTAAAAATGGCAGTCCAACATGTAATCAGATACAATAATTATAATAATAAAAAGCTTTTTATTTCCTGTCATTTTTGAAGATGATAAAATTGATTTAAAATTAATTCTTGCCTTATACATGAAAATACTATAGACTGTGTATAAAAGATGGACAGGGCCACTATTGTCTCTTTTCAACTAGTACCTACTCGGCTCGACTCAACCCGACTCGACTCGGTTTCGATGGTTTTCCATTACAATTGAGTACCACTTCAGTGTGGGTGGGGTCGTTATAGCAACGCGTCCCGAAAGTCCTGTGACTTCATTTACAAACACACAACAATGGAGGATATCGAGGCGATGGTATACCTGCGGCTCGGTCGATGGCTTTTTGTCAGACTCGGGGTAAAAGAAGAGACCCAGAGAAGGCTGCGGGCGGCGACATGAAACACGGTGTTGTTTGTGTGCAGCCATTTCCCTCGTTGCCGGGCTTAAAAAAAAAATGCCGGGTTTGAAGCTCTAATGACTCATCCAGTGACGTCCCTCCCTGGCCAATCAGTAACATGCAGTCCGTTGACGTCACATTTTCGGATCGGCTCAGATTGCTTGGAACCCCGGCCAAGCAGGTACTAAAAACAGTACCTGGTACCAG
>VUQS01030249.1:8278-19990 GCA_015108495.1 Heterochromis multidens | reverse complement strand
TATGGACCTTGCTTTGTGCACTGATGCGCAGTCATGTTCCCACAAAGTTTAGAGCATGAAATTTTCCAAAATGTCTTGGTATGCTGAAGCATTAAGATTTCCTTTCACTGGAACCAAGTTGTCAAGCCCAACTCCTAATAAAACAACCCCACACCATAATCCCTCCTCCACCAAACTTTACACTTGGCACAATGCAGTCAGACAAGTACCGTTTTCCTGGCAACCACCAAACCCAGACTCGTCCATGGGATTGCCAGACGGAGAAGCGTGATTCGTCACTCCAGAGAACACGTCTCCACTGCTCTAGAGTCCAGTAGCGGCGTGCTTTACACCACTGCATCCAACGCTTTGCATTGCGTTTGGTGATGTAAGGCTTGGATGCAGCTGCTCGGCCATGGACACCCATTCCATGAAGCTCTCTACACACTGTTCTTGAGCTAATCTGAAGGCCTAATGAAGTTTGGAGGTCTGTAGCTATTGACTCTGCAGAAAGTTGGCGATCTCTGAGCATGTTATGTAAAGTAGCCTACCACTTCGTGGCTGAGTTGCTGTCGTTCCCAATTGCTTACACTTTGTTATAATACCACTAAGAGTTGACTGTGGAATATTTAGTAGTGAGAAAATTTCACGACTGGACTTGTTGCACAGATGGCATCCTATCACGGTACCACACTGGAATTCACTGAGCTTCGGGGAGCGACCCATTCTTTCACAAATGTACACACCTAGGTGCTTGATTTTATACACCTGTGGCCATGGAAGTGATTGGAACAACTGAATTCAATGATTATGGGTGAGTCAATACTTTTGTCAATATAGTGTATCTTCTAAATGCTCCACTATGGTAACCTTACCCATGTGTCTGCAGTTTGGTGCTGAGGAGGTTTTAAGAACAAAATCTCGTTGAATCCAGCTGTCTGCTGTAGCTGAAAACAATGCTGTGAGAGCAGTGAGAACAAAGTTAAACGATAAAGGTGTTGACTGGACAGCTAAACAATAATCTGAAAGTTGCTGTAAAGTTCTGTGAAGCTGAGGGGAGCTGTAGTTTCAGGTGATAATTCCTGTTGACTGTATAACTCCTATGACATCTTATTGCCTTATAATGCCAATTAATACATTATTTTTCTAAAATTATTGATTATTGCAATTTTTTCAACAACCAATTTGGCCAAGCATTAGCTGACGGACAAATGCCCTCACATTTGATTCTACGTAGAATACTTTAGTATACAGAGGAGTTCATGGTGAACTCAATGACTGCAAGGTGCCCAGGTCCTGTGGTTGCAAAACAAGCCCAAATCATCAGCTCTCCACCACTGTACTGACAGTTGGTATGAGGTGTTTGGCTTTTGCCAAATGTGGTGTTGGGCATTATGGTCAAACATCTCCACTTTAGTCTTGTTTGTCCAAAGGACATGTAGCAGAAGTTTTGTGGTTTGTACAGATGCAACTTTGTAAACCTAAGCTGTGCTGCCATGTTGTTGTTTTTTTGTTTTTTGAATGAATAAGCTTTCTCCTGGCAACCCTTCCAAAGATGCCATACTTGTTCAGTCTTTTTCTAATTGCACTGTCATGAACTTTAACATTTAACATGCTAAGTGAGGTCTGAGTCTAAGATGCAGCTCTAGAGTTTCATGCAATTTCTCTGAATCTTGCATTCAGACTATGGGATAAATTCACTGGACCATCCAGTCCTGGGAAGATTGGCAGCTGTCGTGAATGTTTTCCACTTGTGAATAATCTTTCTCACTGTAGAATGACCGATCTCAGATTGTTTGGAAATGGCCTTATAACCCTTCCCAGATTGATGGGCAGCAACAATTGCTTCTTTAAGAGTATTGCTGAAACCTGTCCTCCTTGACATTGTGTTAAAACACCTGATTGCTCCAGATCAGCAAACTGCAAAAAACCTTAGAAATGAGAGTCTGTACTTCCAAATACATCTCTACATTTGTATATGACTATACAAATGTAGAGATGTATTTGTTTTTACATTCACATATCTTTATAAACATCAATTTTGCTGTATTGTGTAAAATATTTCTCTATGTATTTATCTATCTTAACTATAAACAAAAAACAAAAAACCTCTGTTTGATAAATGCGCACCTCTGCAGAAAATTCCTACATGTATCTTCCCTAGAGACCCCTAAAAGTGAGTTCTTCTTCATAGAAAATAAAACACTCCTTTACATAACTGTGATTATTCTCCTCCTCAGGGCACCTTAACAGCTATTTCCTTGGAACTGAGAATTAAATGAATGACAATCATATGCTTGTTTTCACATGTACTGAGCAAACAGGTTGTACAAGAATGGATGTGTCTGGATGTCTGTTGGTGGAAATCTGAATCCAAATGCAGACGATGAGAGTTGAGCAGATTAAACAAACACTGACCTTAATTTTGACATTTTACAAGTGTCCAACAGAAAAACAAAGACCATATATCCAAACTGAAGATTGACACAGAGATACTCTCAGGCAGGCTGGCGAAACAAACAGGGAAGACAAACAGACACCACAACAAAGAACACATGTAAACTAAGGCCTTAAATACACAGGGGACTAATTGGGGGAACACAGTGCAGCTGGGGAAAAACAGGTGAACATAATCAAACTAACGAGAAAACCAAACACAGTGCACACAAGACAAGAGACTAGCAAATTAAAGCAGGAAGTAAGTATTAAATACTTAAACAGAAAACCAAACAAAATATCAATAACAAAGGAGTAAACATTGAGGCATCTTGACCTTAATGATTAATCAGAAAACTAGAGACTAATGGAAACAACAAAACTCAAACCAATTAAAAAACTGGAATAACTCAGATGCCAAAACATTAAACAATATGAGTTCAAAGCACAAAACCCTGGGTCAGAGACCCAGGACCATGACAGGATGGGTAAATTCTCAGTGTGATATCCTACATTAATCTTCAGTGAACAAACCCAGTATATAAGGGACAGTCAAAAGGGACAGTAATCTTTATTCAAAACAGATCTGCAAACATTTTAAATGATAATAAAAACTCCAAAGTATTGCAAAATTAATGAATTGCATACACCTCGTTTATTCTAACAATGCTGACATCAAGAAGTTGCATCATTAATGCTATATTTTAATGAAAATCCCAGCTTTGTTAACAATCTAATAATTCTCAAGATGCTCCTTGCTACTGTACATGTAGAAATGTTACAATCCTTGTGAAACGTCTCCCTCTTAACTATTTTTTTCTATGAGTTTTCCCTTCTTCAGTTTTTCTGTTGACGTTGGAGGTGGCAGAGAAGATTTTAAGATTTTCACTGGGAGTTATCAGGATGGACAAGATTAGAAATTAGTCTATTAGAGGGACAGCTCAGGTTGAGCATTCGGAGACAAAGTTAGAGAGGCAAGGCTGAGATGCTTTTGGACATGTGCAGAGGAGGGATAGTGGATATACTGTACAAAGGATGCTGAAGATGGAGCTGCCAGGTAGAAGGAAAAGAGGAAGACCTCAGAGAAGGTTCATGGATGTAGTGAAGGAAGAAATGCAGAGGGTTGGTGTGACAGAGGAGGATGCTAGGGATAGGGTGAGATGGAGGTAGATGATCAACTGTGGCTACCCCTGAAGGGAGCAGCCAAAAGAAGAAGAAGAAGAAGAAGTTGTTGTTGTTGTTGTTGCCCTGTCTTGGTAAGGTACATCCATCCTGGCAATTCAGCCAACACTCTGGAGTGCCATCAACTCAAACAAGCTCCAGTAGTATTTAAACCATCATTCTAATGATAATAAAGCTACAACCAAGTTTAAGTTATAGTCTAGTTTTCTTCCAAGGAAGCCTTGTTTTTGTAAAAGACCCACTGATGCTCTTAGGGGTTAATTACATTAATTATTTATTAAATATCAATTAATAATTATTCAGTGTGACTTTTACAATACCACCTAAATAATAAATAACATCTAAATAATTTAATTTTAATTCTAAAATCCTAGAATCTGCTGTATTGCTTTTGCATATGTTTTAGTTGCTTATCAACAAGAGTTCCCTCTACTACTCCAAGAGTGCAGGTCACGCAGTGTGCATTCCAGGGCTTGCTAGGAAAGATACATTTTTGCACTTGTGTACAACAAATTTTCTGAATGGGCACCAATCACACTGATCACACACTGAGCTCTGTTGGACTGCCTTGCATGTTGAAAAATCAGAGCAAAGAATACCAATGTGAAGCCAACAGGTCCTGATGGAGTCCATCTTTAATATTGTTTCGACACAAAATCACTTCCTATTTATGTGAGTGCCTGAATTCTGTATCCTTAAAAAAGAAACCCACAATTGATGAAATCCCAGGGACATCTAAACTACTTTCTAACAATCACACAGTGCAAAGCCTCATGTGCCACTTTGAAATCTCAATGTCAGCACAGCTACAGTCATACCAGCAGCTCAGTGAAGATGCAGTTAGCTAACTGATGCTAACATGATTTTTACCATGTTTTACCATAAGTTATTACATGAAATTTAAATGTTGACCTGATTGGAACATCTGACCGACCAAAAAGACAATCGAGCCATGCTGCTTGCACGCCAAAAACTTCCCCATGATCTGAAAGGCATTTTCCCATTGACCGTCGTTGTAAAAGCCATTTGGAAAACGACTGACAGGATTAATCTAACGAAAAAGGTCAAAAATTACTCTCCATGTTGAGCATTTTAAACTTTGACAGCTTAATATTTGTGTAGCATTCTTTGGACTTAGAAACTCATATTCTAAACATGACGTTATCTGGAGATCACACTGCCAGAAGTACAAAGACAAATGGGCTGCATTTGAAACCAGGGAGAGAAGAGTTTGGTGGGATTTGCATAGCTTCACTTTAAAGTGTGAAACTCCTTTTGCACTTAGATCAGTTCTTGTCAAGTAATCCTTAAGTTAAACAATTAAAATTCATTTTCCTTTCCCTTCTAGAAGAGTGTGTTTAGTGATTGTGAACAGCTTATCTCCTATGACAAGACTGCTCTACAGATAGAGTAAACAGGGCTTTGCCATACAGTACAATAATCTGTAGCTCTTACATAGTTGCATTGTATAAATCACAGGGCTAAACATGAACAAGCCCCGGCGAGTCACCAGGCTCTAAGGGTGCCGCTTGAGTCGCTTGTTGTTTTGGAGAATAGAAAGGAGTGTGAGCCAACACAGAAACCACTTCAGAGAAATCAATGTGAATCAATAGACCTGTAATCTGCTACTTTATAAATGCTATATTCAATCCCTAATTACATCACTTATGCATAGTGTAAGTGTGTATGATATAAAAGCTGGGTGAAAGTGGATTTAGACAACTGTTATCATGATTGTAACCTCGGATCACATTAAAATGAAACCAGACAACAGTGTGTGTGTGTGTGTGTGTGTGTGTGTGTGTGTGTGTGTGTGTGTGTGTGTGTGTGCGCGTGTGTGTGCGTGTGCATGTGCTCCTTGCTGCTGTGGCTGCTCTCACTGTGATCTCTGGGAGTGTTAGCGGTGCAAAACGTTGTGGCGAACTTCAAACAGGCGTTGCAGCAGAGCTCAGATCCTCCTCCACAGTAATAACTTTGAGTGCTTCTGGAAGAAGGAAATCCCCTGGCCAGGAAAGACACATCACTCCACTACAGAGGCAACGAGACGGGCGGTTTAACACAGCCAACCCACAGACTCCACCTTTAAATAACAACACACAAGACTAGTGGATGGTACTAAACCAACATTATAGTAACAGTCTCTGTTAACTCGGACACAAACTTCTGCACATCCCAAATACCACTAACTGTAAAGCTGAAGGTCATTTTATTTTTGTAAAATAGAAAAAACAAGTTTTGCCTTTGTATTGGGTTTATAGGATAAGATAGCATTAACACATATCAGGTCTGTAAGTCAAGTATTTATACAATCTAAAAACAGATTAAGTCCATCTCAGACTTTACAGTCTGCAGACCATTCAACAATATCTGGGTCTATTCTTAGACCTCGCTTTAGAATAGGAACTTTTATAAAGCTAAACAAAAGAAAAACTTGAAGAAACATCAGGAGGTGCAACAGAATTTGGATCTCCCTTTCAGTACCAACAGATATGACGGACATTATAATATCAGCAAGTAAAACTGGATGAATGATAATGAAAATGACATTAAAAACTCACAAATTATGACTTGATTATTTCCCAGCCTGCATGTATGATCAAAACTCCTCTGACAGTATCTTTAGAAGACTCTTTAACAGACCCATATCAATCAAAATCCATCCCAGCATGCTGCTCACAACTGCTGATTTCTCCTGCTTATCACAGATTCAGTGTTTAATCAGCAAAGCCTGGAGCAAGCCTTTATTTTGCCAGAGCCTGCATTTGTTCCAGTATCAGAGGCAACATGAAAAACCATGAAAAAGTTGCGACAGGTGATAAACCACAAGAGTTAAAAGAGACTGGAAGAAGCGAACCCGCCCTTCAAAGATTGAGATTTTGACAATTACTTCTTGCCATTGCTCATTTTAGAACAATTCTAGTTCAGTGAGCACACCATGTACACTGTGTTATACTTACACGAGGTGCGAATTTTTCCTTAAATTGAACATGGCAAGTTCCGCACTCACCAAGAATAAGGATTGCAACACGACTGTCCTGCTAGCTGCCAAATTTTCTGAATGTTTTCAACTTGTCACATTTCTAATACCAAATTCTTCTTCACTGAAGATGAAAATTTGACACATATACACATCAAATGACATCATAACTCCTGTAAGTTACAGGCTTGATAAAAATCTGATGCTGTCTGCGAGCCAGCTAGCATTGTAGCATTGGTATCATCACCACTGAAAATATATCCTCCTCTTAGTGGCTGAAAATTGGGTGGTGGGCATCTCTTTTCGTCACATGGCCAGATAGGCAGCGGAGAGGAGAAGCGTACACATTTGCACTCAAAATATAAAGTATAACAACCCGAGATTTGAGCTGCATCTTATGTTACAGTCACAGTAGGCATAACAGTGGATGGAGACTACAGCATGACCAAAGTTATTGCAACTGTGTGCAATGAACTTGTGAACTTGTTGCCTTTAAAATGATTGCTTTGAAGATGGGGACCAGGTGTGTGACCACTCGCAGTTAGTTGCTAAAACATGGAGTCAGCCTGCTATCAGTTTGCAATTGAAGGAATCAAGTTGGCAATTACAGTATTCTTAGTTCTACCAGGACCACTGTTTGTAGTCTGGCTCTGTTCCATGATGTAGATATTGAAAGCCAGCACCCAGTTTATGGTTGCCACTGTCCTCATGAATTGTGGCACATGCCCAAAGTTACAACTACTGTACTGGCGTGCACGGTGCTCTAGTGTCATTTCGGTTGGATGTGCACCTCTCAGTTTTTGTAAAGCTAAGTTTATGGTCATCACATTGGTTGTTGCAGTCCTATAACCATTTATACTGGTGCTTAAGGCATAGCAAACATACTGTGGTCTTCTCCTGAATAATAGGTACCACCACTGAGAAGGAAATTTCTGCATCAGTACTGGTTTAGTAATAGAAGAAACAGGATGCAAAGCTATTGCAGAGTTTATTTTCAAAAAGGTTTTCTCCAGAAATTATCATTTCAAGCTACTGCAGAATCTTTCTCTGTATAACCTGAGAATCTCTGTGCTCCTGTACTGATATATCATATAAATGGTGGTAAAGTTTACACACTCATGTCTTTAACCCAGCCACTCAACACACCAGGTTTCAACAAGCCAAACCAGGGTGAAAGTGTGGTGCACAGCATGTGCCTGTAGTTACGTCACTTCTGTCACACACCATCATTCATGAGGGCGACAATGGTGAACATAAACTAAACGTAAATGGTTGCGGGAAAGTAGTTATGTCAAATTTGGCGCGTGCAACAGCCGATGCTGTAACCACAAACTAAGCTTTAAAAGGTGGCGAGAGTGCACAATGTGAATCACAGAACAGAGCAGGCATCAAGACCAACTGAGATGATAGTGACTAACTCAGAAATGGCACAAATAACAGGAAAAAAATGGGGTTGAGGTGGGTTGCAAAGTAGCTTGCAGAGGCAGCAGCTGATGTATGCAGGCTGAAGCATCTCAAACACGGTGCCTCACATGGGACTTTACTGATGTGCCGAGAATGTTGGCTGAGTTTGACTCCATGGTCCACTTGAACAAACACTAAGCTCAATTTGAGCATTTTATGATGTTGACATGTGAAAATAAGCACTAAACACAAAATGAGGCTGATGTAGATTGTCATTTGTTTTTCAGATATATGCTCATGAAGTAGTGGCTAAATCAGAAACTGGACCTGATCATCATCCAAATGTCTGAACTCAGTTTTATGGCAGTCCTTTTGAAACCCCACAAACCACAGATGTCAACCTCAAAGTGGCAGTACAGGAAAAGTCATGCAGGTTAGTAGGAGTAATAATAATGGTGACATACTGTGGTTTAGTCTATAATAAGACTCAAGACTAGTTAGAAAAGCCTTCACAGATCAGTGACTGCTATTAGTAGAATACAGAGATTAGCAGTAGCTGGACAGGGAGGGGTTTTGATGAGGTTCTTCTTCCTTATCCTCCTGCTCATAAGGCATGCATACCTCTCCACGTCCCAGTAACTAATCACCATACAGATCTGGCCAAGAGCAGAGCGGCCAAACACACAGGAAATATCATATTTAAGCTTTGTAGAGCTTCACTTGTGCTTCTCGGGTTCATTTCCCATGCCTCAACCAAGAAGATATGAGTATTGTCTGCTTCAGTAAGTTTCTTACCATTTCCCTATAATATTTACTGTGTGTGCACTAATAGACTGGTCCAGCTCACATTATTCTGTCTGGTTGGCTCTGGTCCCTCACTAACCCAGGTGTGTTTTTATTGGATTCAGACTTATCAGTGAGGTGATCAGAAACCTGCTGCCAGCTAGGCAGGTCAACCTCTCTGCGTTATGAAACCTGAAAAATTAGTTGGGGGAAAGAAAGACTATACGTGGTTTCATTACGAAAGAAAGCTAATTTGTGTCATATTTGAGTATTAAGAGGTCGAATTTGACACTTTTCTTTCTCAATCTTGGTTTGAATTGGGTGAAAAATTAACTTAATTTGTCTCTAAGAGAAAGAAGCCAGGAAAAGTACTATCTTCCAGGTAGTTGACACCCATCAGCAGGATCAAAGCACTTCCCTGTACACATTAGGAAAATACAGGGGACTCATTTCAAGCGCTCAAAGTGCCACATAGATGCTTAGCCACACATTCCCCCTGTCAGAGTCAAACAAAGACAGTTTTCTTGTGAAGAGAAAGGCATGCTATTTCCCCAACATGCCTCACCCACGGTGACCAATCACAGCAGCAGTTACAATCCCGGGCCCTGAAGGAAGACAGGTAAGGGTTTATGTTGTCATTGGTGGATGTTTTACAATCGGGTGTAATACATCTCGTAGTTAATGTTTATTTTCACAGAGACCACCTCATTCCCTTGGTCTGACCCACAAGGATGCTGTGCGTGATCAGAACAACACTGATTGGAGTATGCTTAAATGTCTGCAGAGTGGCTGACGTAACACATTTGTTCAGGTGTGGCACTGGCCTTTCTGGTCATTCTGTGAATTGGAAACCTTTCAGCAACACATGCATATTCAAATATTGAAATCAAATGCAAAAAATAGCATGTGGTATTTGCAGAAGATCCCAATGAAAAATGTCAACACTGTATTAGGGAGGCAGCACAAATCTTACCACTTAAGGTAAAAAATGTGTTTTTTAAACTTACTGGCCTAAGCAAAAGTATTTATTTCTTCAAAACAGAAAGGTGCAGAGAGATACTAGAGTGAAAATGATACCATTGATGCTAAAAAAAAAAATAATCACAGTGACAGAAAACTATTATTGCTTTCAACAGATAAACTTAGCAAAATTTAGACGAAATCCTTTTTCTAAGGGTGGAAAATAGTGAGTGTAAATCTGCTGTCCTGGCACTGCATCTCAGGACCTCAGTCTGACACACAAATCAGGGCCTCCTGAAATCAGATGTGATCTCACAGAGCATCAGATCAATAATAAAACATCACTGCTAGCCTCCAGCTTTGAGCTGCTCAAAAAACCTGAAGAATGACTACACGAACAGTATATGGTTCTAATGGAGAGGCCAATGAAGTAGATAATTATGAGAAGAGGCCTGTGCAGCCTTTCATGCTCATTAAAAGCCATCTTTTGCCTCTGAAAAGCAGTGACATGCAAAAGTATTGTCTATTTGCCTCGCTGTGATGTTGTGGGCAGAAAAGAAGAGAAGAAAAAGCTGATGACAGGGTACTTTCATGTTACTTATCATGGCATCCTATCAGAGTGATCTAGATGGGCTAGACAAAGTACCACCAGGTCCCGTAGCTCTGAGCAGAATTTCATCTGTTTCATCATATCGCCCTGCCTTTACTCCTCAGGGAAGATGAGAGGTTGGTGGTCCACTCATTTAGACCACAGTGAAAAAAGAGGAGGGAGCCTGAATGACAGATAAGTCTAGTCTCAAGAGGAGGCAGCTGTGTTTTATGAAGAACTTAGAAATAGGGAGCTGGATGAAAAGAGACAAAGAAAAGCTCCGATAAACTACACACACATGGTCTCACGCAACACTTCTCAAGAGGAGATAGCGTGCGCATCTTTTAAAGTTTCTCAAGCTTTGATAGGCTATGTTTGAGGATGGGGGCAATGGGACTCAAGAGACACACGTCACCACCAAAAATAAACATTGGGAGAGACAAACTAATGCTTATTTATCAGTGTTGGAGAATCTCTGATTGTGACGTAGAACAAGCAGCAGCAGCTTTCATCTTAGAAAGTACTGATTCCCTTGCAGCACATCGTGTCGCCGCTCTCAGGCCTTCAGCGTGTGCTGTGATGATGTTCCCGGATGTCACCAGATGTGTATCACACACACACACACAGTCAGGGAGACAGTAACGGGAGTGACTGCGGCGCTTGAAGTAGTTAAGAGAGTTAACAGCATGGTACAAGAAAGCCCTGCAAATCCTAAGATGTCAAAAATGAATCCAAAACACTGAAGATTTAAGCTAAATGCTAACCCATGCTAACATGCTCAGAAAGACTATTTGGATAAATGTGTTCTACATTAGTTTGTACCACTCAAGTTAATGATTTTGGTCATAAACCAAAACTGGACCATTTACAATTAGACCTGATGATGTAATGCAATGCTGTTAGGTTGGCTGCAGGCAGATTTACAGCTTTTGCTGTATATATCTATAAAGAGTGATTAAAAAGTTTCTGGGAACAGGCCTGATTTAAATGTGGCTGATCTCCTGTTCAAGATCATCTTCTCATACACCTATGGACCATTTTTAGGTCTCCGATTGAAGCCTGTTCAACTTGAATCCCTGTGATAGGTACTAGATCTCCTCGAGTGTGTCAAAATGGTGATACTTCAATTTAGTTTCATTTTCGGGAAGTGGAGTCACAACGAGGCAAATCTGATGAGTGGTCCAAGTGGTCAGCGAAGATTCTTTTGGTGCAGCCAAAACACTTTTTTCAGTGTATACACCTGAAAGTACATTACAATAGAACTCTGCACTGACAGTCTGACCCCGTGGTACACATTTACGGTGCATAACCTGATGAGTGTTGAAAAGAAACAGACAAGCTGAAAACTGCTCACTTGTAGCCGGAGACACAAGTGATAAACGTCTGATTACACATCATTAAT
>VUQS01030245.1:49212-60389 GCA_015108495.1 Heterochromis multidens | reverse complement strand
TGACTGCAGTTCTTGCTGCCAAGGGTGGCACAACCAGTTATTAGGTTTAGGGGGCAATTACTTTTTCACACAGGGCAGGTAGGTTTGGATAACTTTTTTCCCTTAATAAATGAAATCATTATTTAAAAACTGCATTTTGTATTTACTCAGGTTATCTTTGTCTAATATTAAAATTTGTTTGATGATCTGAAACATGTGAGTGTGACAAATATGCAAAAAACTAAGAAATTAGGAAGGGGGCAAATACTTTTTCCCACCACTGTAAATGGAAATACAGTATATAAGGGGAAAGCAGAGTTTTTACAATTCTAACAAGCTTGAAAGTCAATTTTAGTATGACTACCTTGATTCTTCAACACAACCTGAACTGTCTCAGGCAAGCTTTCTTGTAATTTCATTAAGTAGTCTTCAGGAATAGCTCTTCAGGCTCCTTGAAGGATATTCTGAAGCTTTTCTTTGGGTGTTGGCTGCCTTTTCCATACATGTTGATGATGATTTGAACCAAAAATGTCAAATTTCATCACTCTATAAGACCTGTTGCCACTGATTTTCAGTCCATTTCTTGTGTAATTGAGCATACCTCAGCATTTTCTCCCTGTTCCCCTTTCTTAATAATGGCTTCTTGACAGCCACCCATCCACTGAGACCATTTCTGATGAGGCTTTGGCGAACAGGAGATGGATCAGCTGAAGGGCCAGATGCATCTCTCAGGTCTTTGCTGGATTTTTTCTTTAAGGACATGAGTTTCAGATACTCTTCAACTGCTGTAGATAGTTTTTTTAGGCCTCCCACTTCTTTTTGGACACACTCACCCCACGCTGAGATAAGTTTGTGGCTAATAGAATCTGTGAATCCCTCGTTGGTGCAAAAATACTATTTTATACGCCTGGATAACTATTGCTCAAGACCACTTTAAAAAATTACAAGACAGTCTGGCTCTTTGTCAGCAAAATATAAAGAAATTAGGGGTGGCTTGAGACTGTACTTAAATCTTGGTAAAGTCACGGGGAGTTGCGGATGATAATACATTGTTATTTGAAAACAATCACTTAAAGTTATCAAAGGCCTTCTACTGTTACTTACAAAGTAAATCCGTCACTTCAGTGCAAAAGTATTTGCTTTTCCCCAAAAAACTTATTTAAATGAGTGCAATGTGTTAAAATTTTGATTATTTATTGACTTCACACTTTGCCAAGTCATCCAATGGGCCAAACTGGGCGCTGGTCCTGGCCCTTGCACCTCATGTTTGACACCCCTGTGGTGACTGAAGTAACTGATGAATGGCTAAGGAGTGGCTGCACCTCTGCTGAGCTCTGCTGCCACAAGCACAGATATAATCTTTCCATTCCTACCAAGGTTATTACAGTTAACTAAAACTAAACTAAAAACTAAGACTAGATTTCAGTTATTTAAAATTAAAATAAAAGCTAGACTTTTGAAAAGAAAATTAAAACTAACTTAAACGGTTTTGTGAAGTTGGAAAACATCAAGAAGTGATGTGTATTTATTGTAATACTCCTAAATCTGTATTGAAGCATATGTGCTCAATACAATTATAATAATAAAGGACTAACAAAAACACTGAAAGAAATAAAAACTAAAACATTTGCAAACAATAAAAACTCAACTGAAATGACCAAACTTACTCAGGAAACTAAATGAAACTAAACTGAATTAAAAACAAAAAGTAAAAACGAAATAAAAAAAATAAAAACTAATTAGAAAAAACAAATCTATAATAGCGCTGCTGTCTACCACATAACATGCAGAGTATTTGTTTAGATGTTTACTTTTTAAGCTCCCTGTTGTGTTATATCTAGATCTTTATTGATCAAGCTCTTAAATTTTATTTAACTTTTTTCTATTTTTTAAATTGTGCTCCACTTTTCTTTGGCTTGTCGTATTGCTCTACTTTATTTAAGCTATTGTCATAGGCTGTGAACTGTTGTGACACAATCATTTCCAAACCTCTGGGATCAATAAAGTCTATCTTACATCTCATCTCTGATGACATGTTTGTGTTAGTGATCCAGTTATCTCGCAGATAAACCATCTAAACGCCTAATTCTCGCGATAGCTGGCTTATTAGCCGGCAGAGGCACACGGGATGTTGGAATGAGATGATGAGAGAGCTCCACAGTGAAGGAAAACCAAACACTGAGCTGAAACCGTTAAACTCGAAAACGGGAGGACGAGACGAGACGGTAGGATGTGTGTGTGTGTGTGTGTGTGTGTGTGTGTGTGTGTGTGAGAGAGAGAGAGAATGTGGGTGGGGGGATGGGGACATAACAGAAATGGGGTTGCCGTTTCCCTGGGTGACGTCACCGGTTTTCCTCACCAGAGTCAAAACAACCGTTGGCTGCGGTAAACGAAAGCTCCTCGGAAATCCGTTTGATGTGTCTCCAAACGACTATTTCTGCACCGGCTCGTAACGTTAACCAACGACGGTTGCGTAGCTTACTTAGCTTGCAGTCCCAGCATAGCTTAACGTTGCTCACTCAGGAAGCCTGGAGAAAATAATAAATAACCCGAGCGGTCCTGTCAACAGCAGGTGCACGGGGGATACCACACATCACCACCACCACCACCGCACCTGCGGCTACAGGTAATACTGTTAGCTAGCCACACTGTTGTGACAGTAAACATGGCACCAGCCACGCTAAAGCCAGTAAGATAATGCGTCGTGATAACATTAGCGAGGTGTGTGTGACGGCTGCGAGTAACTGGGGGAAAAAAAAGAGGAAAAAAGTAGAGTATTAAATGTTTATCGTGCATGTAGTTTTCTTGCTGCGTGCAGTATGCGTCAGTTGTTTCATATCTGTGACGTAGGTAATGCAGTGGTGGTACCTGCGCGTCTTAATCAGTCATATTCATCCTACCTGCTGGATAGATCACTACATGTTCGAGGCAGAGGTTTATCGTGGTTATTAAAATGTATGCGGTATACAGAGAAACAGCAAACTGGGCCTGGCTTGATTTGACTACACAAATTACCGCAAGTAATTAAGAGGGTGTGTCACATTCACGGTAGATGATTCTGTTGATAATAATGGGACGTGCTGGTTGTCGCATTAAATGTGTCTATAGTTTAGAATATGTGTTGAAAATTGCTACCTGTGGAGTCTCAAATTTAATTATAATCGATTTAGGAGCTCAAACAGAATAAAAATTATAGATGCACCGACTGCAGTTTTCTTGGCCATTGCGATTTCCGATTTTTCTTCCAAGTGTGACCTGCCGATACCGATTTACTTTCTAAAGTATCATCTTCATATTAAAATTGACAATTTCCCCCAAACTGCAGTCAGTTACAGGATCTTCTCTCACTTAAACAACTGAAAATAAAGTGCTCTGCTACTGGAAAGAGGTACAGATCATTAACTGAAAATGGGTTGCTGTAACAAATATCAGGTACTTACATCTTTTTCCAATATACCCTTTTCTCTTTTTCACTCATTTCCATAATTTTCCCCATAATTGCTTTGATCCTTTGCTCATACCGAGGCTGCTGGCTTGTGGCTGGCTCTGAGCTGTGGATAGTTTAGCCACTTTTCCTTTGTTAACTTGTCCATTTTTAAGTATTTCATTGGGTTTGTTGTTACAAACGTTTTTGCAGTTTCCCCCTCACGGTTTGCTTCAGCAAATTTTGTGTCGTCACTCGCTTCCACACTAACATCGTAGAGTGTGTCTGTGAGTGTGTGCGCGACTATTTGCCTGCACTAGTCTGCAAAAGTTGTGCATGCTTGAAACAGAACGGCTTGTGATTGGTCAAATGGGAGGCTGAGCAGCCGGTCACCGGTCCAAGCCGAGAAGACTGATTCCGGTCTCTGGCCAGTCAGTTGGTGCATCTCTAACACAAATTCTCAATTTAAATGACTCAGGTAGATTAAATAGGCCTGAACAGATTAAAATTGTACAATTTAAACAATTTAACATGATCCTGTGCCTTATTTCTTTCCATATTCTCCTCCTAAATGTAAATGGGACATATGCCTTTCCTCTTTCCAAAAATGGCAGATTACAACCTGAAAGGAGCCCCTGCGAAGGGTTTATTTTTAATGCAAACTCTCAAGAAGCTTAGTCAACACAACACATACACACATGCCAAAGAGATAAGGTAACTACCGAGGCATATTCATTACTTCTGAGCATGCACATGCACATTATCCTATGTAAACTGTTAACCAGAAATCTTCATTTGGAAGGGTTCAGTCAGAATAAGAAATATTTTTCAAGATAACAGCCACTGTTTAGTATCTGTTGCAACACTAGATGTTAAATATTGGCCCACTTTTTAAAATATTTTTTTCTTTGATTTGATACTTTCTTAAAATAAAATGTGAAAAATGGGTAATAAATGCTTTCTAATGGTACCTAGCCTTCCTTCATTGGCCAAGGAAGAATTACATGGACTACATTTATGTAGCACTTTTCTAGTCTTACTGACCGCTCAAAGTGCTTTACGCTACAAGCACTTTATTCTATCCACTTAAGCACTTTATCTACCTTGCATCCACACTTACAGCCAATTTGGAAGCAGCAATTAACCTAACAAGCATATCTTTGGACTGTGGGAGGACAAACACGCAAACTCAGCACAGAAAGGCACGAGCCAACCAGAGGTTCGAACTAGGAATCAGTAATAGTAAAAAATAACAATCAACTAATAGAAAAATGAGGTTAATGGACAAAATAGATGTATAGCGTCTTATTCCATAGGCAACAGTTTGTTCCTTTTATTTAGGCATTTTATTCTTTAGTTTAGCATTTATTTCATTAGGAAAATATGACTTATGGGATTAAAGAGACACGAGTGTCCTGGCCAAGAAAGACAGCAGTATAATCAAGTAGTAACACACACACACACACACACACACACACACACACACACACACACACACAGCAAAAATACCCAAATTAAGTATACAAAAGTACAAGTCAAAAAGAATTAAAATACAAAAACAATTATAATTCATAAATGCCAGTACCAATAATGCCTAAAACATCAATAAGTCATTGTCTGATGCCAGAAACATGAGTAATAATATTCAGGCAAAACATTTGCAGCCTGAAGTAACTGCGCCTAAGTAATTTAAAATTGCCTTAAATTAATTTAGTGAGACCAGTTCCTTTAGTTTGAGTTGATTTTGCAGCTGTTTCCAGGAGGAAGAATATGCAAATGTGAATTCAATTTTCAATTCAATTTTATTTATAAAGCGCCAAATCACAACAACAGTCACCTCCACCAACAGTGCTTTATATTGTAAGATAAAGACCCTACAATAATACAGAGAAAACCCCAACAATCACACGACCCCCTATGAGCAAGCACTTGGCGACAGTGGGAAGAAAAAACTCCCGTTTAACAGGAAGAAACCACCGGCAGAACCAGGCTCAGGGAGGGGCAGCAGGGACTCAGGGAGAATGCTCTTTTTCTAAATTCACTGTGAATCTTTGGGGCAGAAGGAACAAGTCTTGGCAGCTAAGACTGTAACTTCCCACACTTTTGTCATTACAACGTACAACGGTGAGTAAGACCTTTTAATGTTTGTAATAAATTTCCATGATAGACAGAATCCAGCATATGTCACCATTGAGAAGATGCACGCATATAAATAACATCACCATAATCCAGCACTGTCATAAAAGTGCAAGCAACAAGTCTCATTGTTTCCTCAAAGGACAGATAGGTTTTTACTTTAGAATCAAGTCCTACTTTCAGTTTTGGTTTTCTCAGCAGTTGCTGAAGTGAGGTGTAAAAGAGAGAGAGTCATAAGTACTTATATTGACGAAGTTTTAGGGCATGAAATGCGTATGACTTGATTTTCAGAGTGCCTCTGTCCAGCACTTTCTGTTGCTAGGTTACAAAAGGCATCTCCTTTAAAGTTTTCATCTCTGTCGTTATTTGCAGAGTTGATATTTTAAGTCCCATCCCTTCCTGATTTCAGTTGGTTAGTGGGAGAGAAGTGACCTTGAGGAGTGCGGTCGTGTTCCAAAAGTTGAACTGTTTTGAACTGAGAGTGCAGCAGGAAAAAACACAGAGTACTGAAGCCGATTTTGAGCCGAGGACTTTTAGCAATGTGAACCATTCAGTTTCATAGGGTTTGTATAGAAAATAGAGCACAGACCTTTAATATCATGACTTCACTTTCTAGTTAAATAAATTTTAATACGCTCTATCCCACATCTCAGGCTTTTCATTCACATTGCAAAGCTTTAAAGTTGAGAAATTCAGGAAAAACTTCCATTTTAGAAACTTGCATAAACATCTTCAGTATGTTTGCTTGGCTCAACGGATTGAGCACTTATACAACAATCATTTTATTTACTATCAATCCACTGTGTAGTGAAAGCAGCACTCTTCATACAGAGGCTTCAGTGTAGTGTGCTTACCTGTGTTTTGGCAGTGCTCGCCATCCAGTGCACCCTCACCTCATTAAATGCTTATAAAGAGAAGAAAATAGACTTGAATCCTAAGTAGCCTGTGAAGGCAGCTTTATTCATTAAAATAGAAGTGAATTTCTTATATCAGATCCACATTAAACGGATCATCAAAAAAAAAAAAAAAAGCCATGGCTAAAGCACATTCTGTGTTAGCGCAGTGTAACACTTGAGGTCCTGCCAAAGGCTGGCTTTCATTTAGGAATTTAGATTGTGGACTTGCTGCTGTGGATGTCAGCCAGAGTTTGCATGAGGCCAGTGTTGCGGGTGAGGAAGGGTGACGAAGGTGAGATGAGGTGAGGTGTGCTGTCCTGACCCGGGTTTGGTAGGAACGTTCTTTCTTTTAGAGCCGATTAGCTATAGAATAGTAATAGCTTATGACGTCATTGTGTATCTCCTTTTGTAGATGATTTGTTATATAGAGCTACACCAGTAATTGTGCATGTTTTGGCACTTTGCACAGTGTACAGTAGATTCTCTGCCTCCTAGGCTTCAGTTCATTATTGTAATATTGCATAAAAATCTACTTGTGGACATTTGTGACAGATAATGCACCACACTGGATACTAATTCTTTATTAGAAGCCACAGCATTGTTGCTGTCTGAGATTTTCCGTTTTTTACAGTAAAGTAAACAGACAAAGAAGATCAGTTGAAGTAGCAGATGTGAAATACTTCCAAACTGCTGTTGCTTTGCTGTTAGCTTCCTCCAGGCTGCTGCTGCTGCATGGTGAAGTAGACGCTGAACAAGATAGAACTGTACTGGACAGATTGGCCCCATACATCGGGACATTGTCTGCAATGTTCAATGCAGGTTTACAAGTTAGGATTGGACTGATATCGGATTCAGATATCTGATCAGTGCATCCCTACCACACTGTGTATCTCAATTTTTCCAGTGCTGTCCTTTGCGCAGGGACTGCCTACAATCGTCTCACAGTCAGCTGAACAGAGAGACCAGTGCTGTTTGGCTAGCTTGTATGATTTAAATGACGATTGTTTATTAAATTATTGATTGTTTATTGTCTACAGTTGGAAAGAGGTGTTGCTTGTGTTTTTATGTTTTTTTTAATGAGTTACTGATTACAAAAGCTTTCTTTTCAACCAGTCCCTGTTATACACATTTGAAGTGTAGTATATATGCCTCGACTCACCATTGTTTATTTTTAAACCTCACTCTTTAAAGTATTTTCACAATCAGAAAATATAAGTGGTAAAATGACAGCTAGGATGCCAGCTAATGATTCAGCAACAAACCGGTCTGCCTGTGCAAAGACTAGCTGCACAAACCCCTTAAACCAGGATGTGGGTTGCCAGGCTTTGCTGACAGATGGTTGAAGTTCTATGTAGTGTGCGGTTGTGTGTATGAAGACTGCATTTCATGGACAATCTGGCAACTTGGGCAACATAAAACAAACACAAAACTTACTGATGCATGTATTCCAGTTTTTCAGAATGAAGTTTGAGGGTCATGCCAATTATGGCAGGTTGCCAGGAGAGAGCCTTAAAATTTTGGGGAACCTGGGAAAAACCTGTTTGCAGGTATGCTTCTGAGTATGTTACAAAAAAAAATTGTTTAGCTTTCTTTCCTTGAACAGTGGTTGGAAGTTGCTGTCTAAAATGTGAACCTCTGGCGTGGTCTCGTTATAAAATATGGAAAGGAGCACATAGTTTGAGCCAGACTTGTGGATGAGGATTTGGTGTTAGCGCTGTTTCTTACCTCTGTAATATTAGGAGACATGAGTGATGATTTGAGCAGTGTAGATATAGCTTAAGTTGTGTCAGAACTGTCATTGCTTGTATTAGTGTTCGTCCAGTTTTTTCAGGAGTTTTTTTGTTTCCTTCCTGGTTCTACAAACAAAATTCTCATTCATGTTTCCCATAAACAATGTTAGTGACTCACACTTTGATTACTTCTATGGCTTGAATCAGCAGGAAAGTGTCCCTGTTTAGAGCTAAAGCAGATGGAGTTTATAAAATGCTGAAATCACTCCACTTTCATCACAAATTCAGAGTAAATTGTGGGGGAATTTATTCTGTAGTTCTCAGTTGTAAAAAAGACTGTTATAAGAGAAACACAGCTCTCAAACAATCCTTAATATAATGTCTGTGGAAGAAGTATAATTCTGGGAGCAAAAAGGTTTTTACCCTTATTTTGGGGCAGATCTTACTGGTGATTCTAAAGATGCAGTTTATATGTCCCTGTGACAATTGACAATAGAATTAATTTCGACTATGCTTTAAAGAACTGCCCAAATATGTGCCAGGAGGTGTTATTAAGATGGCTGCTAATTAATGAGATGTTCCTTTAGAAGTTTAGTTCTTCTAGTACCATTGAGTTCAAAATCCCATACTGTGCTCTGTGTACTCAATATATATGCCATAGTTTAACATACTTTTGAGTGAATTTCAGTGTTATCTATTTTTTCGGACGCACTTCTTAGCTTGTCTTAGTTAAGTCGCTTTCTCCGAAATGTGTTTCCATGGTAACCCTACCCAAAGTACGGATAAACAAATTAAAAATTGAAAACTGAGAAGATCTCAATTGCCTCATCCAGCAATGTCACTACTGCATTGCATTATGGGGTATGCATGCCAAGTGTCCTGTGCTTGCATGCTGTAATATTCCCCTGGTATTGAGATTGCTCACATACTGAAAAAATCTCATGTACTGTTTTAGCATACTGTATTATTTTGTGTGTCGATATTGTATTGATACAGGAACACCAAATATCGATATTTTATTAAATAAATTAAAATACTCTGGGAATACTCTGGGAATACTAAGATCAAGAGGGCTCATCTCACGCACCACCATCCTGAGATAACGTTAGTCGAGAAAACTTGCATTAAAGTGTCTCAGCTGAAAAACCATCCAACTTTGGGGACATAATTTGCAGTTGAAAAAAGGTAATAAATCGCATTATATGTTATTGCAATACTCATCACAAAATGTTAAAATTCACAATAATATCGTTTCGAGGGGTGTCTGGTGATTACCACCTTTACTAGATAGTTAGTTTATCATTTTGAACACACATTGTTTTCTATTGGAATGGCAACTATACCAAAATTGTAGTCAGAACATAATTTCTGCGAAAAAACATTGAAAAAATCAAAACAGGAGTCTGCTGTTACATAATACATATTCTTTGAATACTGCCCCTCTCCATGACTGTCTCCTCTGAATCTCTGTTTCTTTTCTTACTGCCTCTTTTCCTTATTTATTTATTTATTTTTGTCCTTCTTGCCTCTGAAATGAAATGGCATGAAATAAATGTTGTCTGGCAGGTGCTTCCCCTGGCATGGTTGGTTCATCATGGCAGTACGTGTCGCCATAGCGACAGCCACCCTGGTGACAAGGGGTTGCCACTGTCTGGACATTCCTCTCCTCTCCTCTTCTCTCCTCTCCTCTCCTCAGTTCAACTCTCCTCAACTCAACTCAATCCGGGCTATGCTCATACAGATTAAGGTTGAAGCTAACCAAAGCTTTATTGAATAACACCGCAGTGTTAAAGCTTAATCCAGAATTGTATAGTGTCTATAAAAAGAATTTGATCCCCTTGGATGTAATTACTAGGGCTGAAAGCCATTTGTTTTTGTTTTTTTCTTTCTTTCTAAAGTAGTGCCATTATAATAGTTTTTATGCCTCAGTTTCACAAATATGAACTGGGTTTCAAGAACTCGCTCTCTTTTTATTGAACAAAAAGTAAAGGTTTTTAAAAAATAACTGGTTTTAATGCCTTGTTCTCTAGAAACAGCATTTTAAAATTGGTACAGTTTTTATATAATTCAGGAACTATCTGAATAAGTAATATTGATTTATTTTATTTTATTGAGCTTTATATTTATTTTAGTAAATGTTGTTTGATATTTGTCTGCTGTAACACAGGAACTTCTCAACTTTTGAGATAAAGTATATCTTATGTTATGAATCTTTCAGAAATAGACATTTAAGAACTAGAAAAAAAATTGATGATTAAAATCCAGACTTTAAAACTGTAGCAAGAGATACCAACAAAACTAATGGGTTAGACATGGGGATCTAACTAGTCCACAAATAAGAGAGAATGCACAGTCTATATATATTTAAGTTGTTTGAAAACAAAAATATCATTCTTTATAATCAGATAATCTAACTGTAGTTCGAAGGTTGCTGAAATGCATGGAATTTCGACAGTCGAGTGTGGCTGATGTGTACAGTGGAAAATATTAAACCATCCTTAACTCCAAGAAGGTCATTTTTAGGTATTACCAATGGTGCAGAAGATATTTACATTATTGATTGTTTTCAGCAAAAATAGCAGCGTAAAACTGCTGTTATAATTTCCCAATCCAAAGATCCCCAAAAAAGTAGTAATGTCTAATCACTAGTCCCAAAATACTTAATTTTCAATCATACAAAACTAAAATAAAAGTTCTTTTTCTTCACCGACACTTTGCTTGGAGTGGATCACCCTCTCCTCAGTCTGGGCTCAATAAAAAGTTTCTACCAAGGCAAGGGTGAGGAAAAAAATCCATGCATCATCTTCTCATTATTAGGCATATGAGAGGGGCGAATTTTGGAAATGTGATGGTAGATATCTTACTGTTGATTAAATGAATCTCTGAGCTGAGCTTTGTAGCAACCACGACCTTAAATGTGATAAACTAGTCTGCATTTGTTCATTTGGTGCCCGACTGGTCACGACTCTGCTGCCTCAAAATTAAAAAAAAAAAAAAAAAAGCAGGGGGGGA
>VUQS01030245.1:31687-49192 GCA_015108495.1 Heterochromis multidens | reverse complement strand
TGCTCCCTCAAAAATAAAAAAAAAAAAAAAAAAGCTGTGTGTCACCTACTAGGGTGTGTGCGTCTATGGTTCTATTCCAGCTTTTGCTCTGACGCTGCAGACCCCATAAGTGTCTGCAGCATTGCAGACAGTACCTGATCTGAATACTGATTTCCAGCTATATAGCCTTGACTACTAGCCTAGCCCCTGTGGTGCTGATCTTCATTCAAGCTGAGCGGCGTAGTGTTGTTGCGGGTTTTGTAATACAGTGTAGTAGGGTGCATCTGAGGTGAACGCGGCAGCTATGCAGAGAGACAGAGAGAGGGGAGGGAGAGCAGGAGTGAGACGACAGAGAGGTGCAGAGATTTGCAGAGAGAAAGGGAGCGTGAGAGCATCCCTAACTGCCGTTGTTGCTATTTATAACCAAGCCCTACTCCACAGTCCTGAGTTGCTCTTCCACCTCCCACATACGAACAAATCAGCCCACACACATATACACATTGACAAAATAATTTGACATACTGAAAGCAGAATGGTAGATTGGCTTTTGTACGGAGCACAACCTGCTAACCAGAACAGAAATATCTGTGAATGAATGAGATCTACAGCTCTGAGATTTTGGTTTGGTTTGGCAGTCAGTGTCAGTTTTGTGCTTCATCGACAGCTCTGTAATAATTCATCCTGTTTATCAGAGAGAGTGTTGGTGATAAAAAGAGGAACTGGGTGTATGATCAGGTGGAGAGAGAGCAGAGGAAGCAGTCCTCCCAATAACTAGTTGTTTGTCTTGTCAGATATTGTGAAAGGGCTTATGAGGGGAAGAGGGGACCAGCAAGAGAGGAAGAAAAATAAATCCATCTCTACTTTTTTCTGTATTATTTTTTTTTTTCTCCTTTCACTTCCTTCCAGGCTGAGTCACCGCTGGTGAGGAGGAAGGTCTGGAGAGGGAACGAGAGAGGAGGAGGTGGAGGAGGAGGGGGAGAAGAAGAAGAAGAAGAAGAAGAAGTAGGGAGGGAGCCAGGGAGATAAGCCACAACAGGAAGCAAACCGGCACACACACACATATACATACACACCGCGTGTTTGTGTGTGTGTCTGAGAGAGAGGCTGCGCGAACGAGAGGGTGAACGGGAAAGGAAGGGAGGGAGAGTGACGCGGAGGCTGGGAGAGCCGGCCCCCCTCCTCTCCTCTCCTCCTCCTCTCCCTCTCTTTCTCTCCTCCTCTCCTCCCCTCCTCCCTCTCTCTCTCTCAGTGGAGCAGGCGTGCAGCGGCATCAGACTCGGCGTGAAGGAACCATGAGCGATGTCACCATCGTTAGAGAGGGATGGCTCCAGAAACGGGGTAAGTACATCTGTACCCCTCTTCTTCTTTTACACCCCTCCTCTGTTCCTCTATCTCCTCTCCTCTTCTTCTTCTCCTCCTCCTCTTGTCTAGACTGAGGGCCTGGCTGTGCCTGTCCACATGTGCCGGTGGGAGGATGTGAGTGTTGCGAGTGTGTTTGTGTGTATATGAGTGAAAACATGGATGTCTGATTATGTAGTATGAGACTGTACATGAGTGCGTGTGTCTCTTTATTATAAGCTTGGCTGGCTGTGTTTGCTAAGCCACTATATGCTCCACACAGGTTGTGACTGAAAAGACTGTGCATAGGTATGTGCTTGTATTTGTATGCACAAGTGTGTGTATGTGTGTGTGCAGTAAATAACATCTACTGGGCTGGAATGTAGTGATCTTTTTCCATTTTTTTTTTCATGCCAGTGTCTCTACTTGTCTGTGAAATCCAGTTAGTTCTGTCTCTGTGAGGTGTTATTGAATACACTAGTGTCTTAAGTTCATAGAGTGGTGTCATATAGAGTCATATGACATGGTGTTGAGGGAATAGTTGGGGTGGAGTCAAGGGGGTGGTGGGGGGGGCACTGACAGCACATCCTGTTTACAGCAAAATGAATGAGAAATGGGAAAATTTTGCAATAGTTGAAAAGCATGTGACAAAAAATAGTACTTCCCTGTCCTCAGACATTCACAGCTTATGCTCACTGAATGGTAGTCGCAGCACATAAGAAGGCATTTGTAGCAAGGCCAAACTGAACAGAAATTGCCAAGAAAGTGCTATAGAATAGCTCTGTGATGACTGCACCAGTGACTAGTAGACACCTCAGGACTTTGTATTCTTTTCTACTAAACTACAATTTCATGGGGTCGTGTATCTGCTCGAGGGACAAGACTGAGTGTATATGAATGTGTTTTTAGAGGGAGAGCTTCAGGGGTAGAACAAGGGGGATTTCCAGACTTTTAGGCCAATGAGCAGCATCCTCTTGACTGTGATATTGTTTAGGAATGTGTAACAGAAACTGTTGAACAGGAAGTGACATGGATACATAACAGACAGCAGGTTTCTGGGTAATGTAGGCTCAGCCTACGGCACAGCAGGAGTATATGCTGCTCCTTACTACACGGAGTGGATACTCTCTCTCTCTTACTTTGTCAGACACTCAAAAACAATTTGTATTGGTAAAAAAGAGGGGCAAATCTTTGTCAATATATGCCAGCATGCCAGTGTGATCCTCAGACAGTCGTCTGTGCATATTAAGAGGAACACATCGCCCCCAGTCACGACGCAGCAATACTAGTGCTTGCAGTGTGAGAGAGAGAGAGAGAGAGCTAGAGGTTAGGGAGGGAAGGAGGGGTGTTTGTTTGTGTCAGGAATATGAATGTTTGTCTGCATCATATGCTAAATCTTTCCCTGTGTTTGTGTGTGTGTGGAGTGAAGCAGGGTCAGGGTGCTGACTCACTGTCCAGGTCGTGATACAGCAGACACTGCAGTCTTAGTCATTATACAGCTTTATGCTGAAATAAAATGGCAAGAGAGGCTGAGACAGACAGTGAAACTTCCCATACACAAAGCTTTTGTGCTAATATGATTGCATTCAGTTGTGTTCTCACTGTCTGGAAGGCCCCGTACTTTCTAACTCTTCTAACTCCTTTTCATTTTGTTACCTTTTCTTTTCGTTTTGAATTGAGTGACAGTGACAGTGGACACAAAGACTAAAACACTGAAACTGTGGAGGTTTAGAAGAGTGAGGTTTCTAAGTGTCTTTAGTTAAAACAATTGTAAAAACTTTTTTCCTGTTAATGTTATATTAAGTATGAGAGGAGTACCTAAATAACTGCTGGGTTTATACGTATAGTTTGCCAGTTGCTGCTTAGATGAGTACTGATGTGTCTCTCTTCCTGTTATGATTCAGTCTTGTATTCCTGGTAATTCAGGCTGTATTTTTTGGTAATCTCGTAGTTGATCATTTTAGATAATTTTATTATAGTTTCTTCCTGCAGTTCAGGTCTACAGCAGCTGTTAACTATATGCTTCCAATATGGTGCAATTTTGCTAATGTTAATTAGGTGGAACAACTCTGCGTGTGCACAAAGTTTTTCTTTAATAAAAGCAAGTTGGTTGGTCGTTGTTTTATTTGGTCTGATTGTTGGTTTATTGCGTACAGCTCAGGCTTGGTTCAGGTATAAAAGAGCTTTATATAGACCCTTTTTTTGTACGTTTGCACATTAAATCACTGTTGTAAAGTTGTAAATAAATAAATAAATATGCATTGCTATTTCAAGCAATGAGTGTATATATATATGTCTTTTGGCAGACAGTTTAAATAATGCAGACAGTCAGGTCTTCTTTTAATTTAACCAGGTAAGGTAAAAGTTAACTATGATAACTATATTTATTTATTTATTTATTTATTTATTGTTACTCTGTCTTACGTGTTCAGCTGATGGATCTGGTAATGAACTTGAAATGATTGAAAGCATCAGTGACAGTCATGACTCCCTACTGGACTGTCATAGGGATGTTTACCTCTCTGCACATTTTATGAAGGTACTGTGTGTATCTGTGAGTTTGTTTGAGAAGTTTAATAACTGATCACAGATTGGCTACTTTTTAACTTGTACTGTAACTATATCAAAGCTTTAGGGTGCATCTTTTTTATTCCTTTCTTACTTTCCTTATTCCTTTTCTACTTCAAGCAATGAGAACAACTTAAAATACAAAGTGTTTCATAAACATGCTGGAAAAGATCCATAAGACGTAAAACACAAATGCATAACAGATCACATACAGTACTAAAATAAAGTGGTAAAATGCATAAATGTAATGACAGCATAAAAGTAAACCTCTCTATTTATTGTATATGAAAGCAAAGTTAAGCTTAATCATCTTTGTAACCTTGTAACGCAGAGATAAGCATCAAGAGCTTTACCTCTACAAAAACACAGTGCAGCATGTCCTTAGATGACCGAGCCTTTCAATGCTCACTCGCTCACTACCACAATGATGATTTCCTTCCTCCTTTCATTGAATCAGAGTCGGGAGTGCATTTGGCTGCATTATGTCTTTATCAATGGAAGTAAAAAACAGTGGATAAATCCTGTAAGCTGCCACACAGTGCAGCATAAAAGCAACCGATGTAGAAGTAAACCAAAGTCATGATAGAATTTTTTTTTTTTTAATCTGTAAGGTTTAAAAAGATCTGAAAAAAAGATTGATCTGGAAAATAGGTGGAAGTGTAGCCTTGGAAGGACACCTTGTTGATTGTTTGTGGTAAAAATCAGCATTTAAAAGGCTTACAAAGCTGTTTTATTTCACCTTTAATATCTAAATATGAAGTATACCCCTCTTCATTTCTGCTAAAGCTGGGACTTTACCTTCTGACAACCCATGTGAGGCCACAGAGGTCACACAGTAGTTGTGGATAATGTTACCACCATCAGCATCAGCCCACACAGCAGTCAGCACAACAGATGGCCAGGAGGGAGGAGAAACACTGAAGGGGAGAGGACAGGGTGAAAAGCATCATCTTTTCTTTGACACTTTGTCCGATGTGAAGTGCTCTTCTGTAAAGCTACTAATCTCTAAACTATATCAAAGTGGAGTTAGGCTTCTTACAGACATCATTCTTTATCTCCCAAGAGACAAGACAACATCAAGAGAATGTTAGAGATATTTATCCTTTTACAGTTGTTTCGAATAGTTTAGATTTTTTTTTTAACATGAAACTTAAAGAATATAAGCATTTAGAAAAATAGTTATGAAAACTGCGTGTTGAAGTCAGAAGGGACACACAATAGATGAAAAATATATCCTGCAGTTAATGTTAATAAAACAGATGTGTTCCCTTCTTTTCCTTCTCTTTAAATCTTGTATTTCTGCTTTAGTTTATTTTTTGGGAATTAAATATATCACTTCTATTCCCATAAGCTGTAAGAAACTAGAAATTCTACTACACATACACATTCATATCCATGTTTTCTCAAACGCAGTCATCTTAATAATATATGAATCATTACCACAAGTAGGACCACTTCTCTTTGTTCTTCCTCTTGCAGTTCAATAATTTTGTAGTGGAAATTATTGATTTCTTTGACTGCATAATGGAGGAAAAAATCAAGGGGTCACACGGGGCTACAGGCTCATACATATGGTCTCAGTTGTGTATTGGATATGATATGATATTATATTATAAAAGGAATTAAATTACACTGCAGCATCCTACACGTTCACAAAAATGTTTGTTCTTCATGACTTCATTTGTATCTTTAGATCTGTGCTGCTCATGTTGCCTGTATCTTTCCATCGTTTGTTCGGAAATGACATAATACAGAACTCAGGAAGTGGCTCCATTAGATATTCAGTGTCTCTCTTTATGAAAATCCATTTATCTGTCCCCTGTGAAGTGGCTTTCCTCAAAGCTACTGATGTCTAAACTATGTCAAAGTGGAGTGTGTCTTGTTACAGACATGCCTTGAAGTGGTCAAGTTCAGTCATTCTTTGTTGATAACATCAAGAGAATGTTATACATACTCTTCCTTGTGCAGTTAAATATTCATATTTTTCATGCAACCTTGCCACTATCTTATTAGACACTAAGCTGAAATAAGGAGCAACACACCTGTCCTTTCTTCACTCTTTCCTTCTGTACTCTCTCTTAAAATTAATCCCTCTGGGAACTGTACGTGCTATACTGTACATTGGACCGCTGTGGGGTTCACTGGGTGCAGTGCAGTGAGGCAGCCATCTTGGCTCAGTGAGTTCAGTGAGTTCAGTGATGCTGGAGGCTGGCTGGCTGGATCAGGTGGCAGTGCCAGATCTCTGATATCAATCACCAGCCGCTGCTGCCTCCGCTACTGTCTGCTGTGTCGCCTTCTCTTCTCTTCTCTTCTCTTCTCTTCTCTTCTCTTCTCTTCTCTTCTCTTCTCTTCTCTTCTCTTCTCTTCTCTTCTCCCATTTGCATGTACCCTTCATCCCCTCTTTTTTTTTTCCTCAAACTTACACTACAGTAGTAGACAGACAGACAGTGAAGGCTTTGTTATGAATGGCATCCTCTTGCACATCCGGAGGAAGTGTACGCTCCAGTGTGGCTTTACAAACTGTCTCCATTGTCCTAAGAATGACTCACTCTACACTGCAGAGAATGGCAGACAGCCAGACAGTCAGACAGACTGACAGCACAGTGCAGACAGACTAGTCTGCAGAGCCTACAGACGAACAGCAGAGAGACAGTTTGTGACAGATACAGCCACTATGGAACAGAGGAAGGCAACTTGTCAACTAAAAAGACTTCCACCTAGCAGGTGTGGACACGAAAATTTAGATGGATAACATACACAGACAGGCATTGTGTCAACTTTGTGTTCAGCTGGAATATATGTGGTTTTTTTGGTTTGGTTTTTTTCCCAAAGTTTTTGAACAGAAAATAAACACTGCATTATGACTGTGTTGGCATTACATTGCCTCAGCATTACCGTGCATAAATTTGGCTAGTTGTGAGCTAAATGGCCTGAAGCAATATAACTGTCAACTCAGTAAGATCAGCACTGAAGCATCCCTATAAAAGCCGTGCACAAGGACACTCCTGGAGTAATGGATTGGTGTGTGAATGAACTAATGTAGAGTTAGGCAGTCTTAGATAAATGAATGAGTGAATCAATGAATGGAGTGCTGATCACTGCAGATGAACAGCTTGGACAGAGGAAGCGAGCGGGGAGTAAAGGAGGAGAGGTTGAATAATGGGATTAGTTTGCAGCTCAGGATCATCAAAATGCTGACCTCAAAGATTTGATCACACTGTGTGGATGCACATATATTCATACATGTACACTTTAAAAGGTTATTATTAATTATTATTTAATTATATCTGTTATCACTACCCTGTAAATCAGTTTCAGAATCTAAATTTTACTTGATGCACCATGCTCACATGCTATACATCATCACTCCTGTCACTTGATTAGTAATAAGTGTGATTGGAAGCAGTCTCAGCTAAACATATTGTCTGTCATCTGCTACTAATAATTAAACAAATTATGCAGTTTGTTATATAAATGTTAGAATTTAATACATATATATAAATTAATAATTCATTTATATCAAGATACTACTGTGTATATATAAGAATGTGACTCAAGCTTGTTATACATTTTCATGGTCACACAACACAAATCCAACAACTAACAGATGTTATACGATGGATTTCTTTAAATATACATAACATGTATTATGCCACTTGCACCAGTAAGGCTACTTGTTGAATATTATTGCAAACACTCGCTTCAGTTTTCCAATACAGCCCAGACAAACAATGTTTCAGGGAGCTTTTTTAAGGTAAAAATCTTTGAATCCTAGATTTCCTGCACACTTCAGATTCCTCCACAAGTGTTTTCCCCTGTTTCACAGGCAGCCTGTACATGTGTCTTTACTTTAATAAGATCTATTGACAGCAGCAGCACTGTCCTCACTTGACAAAGCAATTTGAGTTTAAGTGGAAACCAGAATCTATGTTTAAATGTGCTAACAGAGATTAGACTAATAGGGTAGTGTGTGGTTTAACATCTTGAGGTTATTGTGAGCTGGTGGGAGTAGGCTTTGGGTTGATTAGAGAAGGCAGGTAACAGTGGGGGTTGGTTTGGCTGATTTGGGCCAACAGATTAGTGCCTAGTAGCTACCAGCTAGTGTAAGTGGTAGCTGGCAGGAGAATGACCCCAGAGTAAGACTGTTTTGGCCTTTTATGTGGCCAATTTTTTTTTTATCCATAACTTGATATTATATTAAAACTTCTTTCTGGCTTCAAAAACTAAAAAAAAAATAATACAGTCTACTGTAAATAATAAAATGCTGTTATGACACCTTGTAGAGCTCCATTCCAAACTGCTGTTTCTCTCTAGTATTGAGTACTACAGATAATCAGATATACTGTCTGTTTGCACCTTTTTAAATAATAGAACAGCACAATCTGATAGTATGTCTTAGAACTACCTTTCAGGCTGACAACAGGACGACACTTGCCAGGCTGTTGCTTACCACAGCTGACAAAATGATTACTGCTCCAGTGACAGTATATGTATTATTTATTATGTCCATGTTGAAAATGTGATTTCCCTACACTGTTTTTTGGTGCCCATTTTTTTTCCTCTGTGATGATTTTATTATATGATTTTTTTTTTTTCCCCACTTATTGAACTTTCACATAAGATAAAGATGAGATAAGAAATACTTTATCCCATATTTGGGAAATATGGGATGTTGCAGTTGATTTTGGTGCAGTAAGAATAAGTCAGGTGTATTACTTTAAAAAAATCAGTTATTTTGTCACAGAATGTGCTTTCAAACAGCACCATAATGGTAGACAGTGGTCTACCTCTGTTTGCTCAAAGCAACTGGACAGCATCCTTACTCAGGAACATCAGTTGCATCCTTGATGCATTTCTCTTCAATCCGTAGCACAGAGCTCTTTGTTGGTTCATTTTTAAACCTGAGCAGGAGTCCCCACAGAGCATCCTCTGTTACAGAAACCAGGAGGGAGACGGCTTTTTGCAGTTATTGGAGCCCCTTTTTAAAATTTTTATTCAGCTTTTCTGAATGTGCCTGTTGGCTGTCAGATAAGGTGTAATGATTTCTAATGACTCACCTTGCTAAACTGAACAAAGATGAATAAAGATTAAGGAATCCCTGAACTACTGTTACTAAAGAAATTTATCACATGAACACTGGACAGATTTTCCAACATTGTCCTTTTACAGCAAGAGAGAGTCTCGCTGCTGGATGCAGTTTTTTTGGTTTAGGAGTAAGTTATGCCTGGATAGAGTGTGCAGGAATCATCACATGGGATGCACAGTCACTTGCTTTAAATTCAACAGACTATTACCTTGGCTCTTCTCACACCGGTACAGTCATCAGTCATTACTCAATTTGTACAGTACCAGTGAGCTGGCAGGTCAATGAGTTTTTATTGTCTGATCCAACTGTGTGGATTTGGGTTCTCGCATACATCTCTGTTGAGCTTGAGCTTGTTTAAAAAGGTTCAGAGGGCTGTAGTGCATGTGTGAAAACGTTACCTCTGCTTGTATGTGAAGCCAAGACATACCATCACATTTGAGGTTGTCTTAAAGGCTCATGGTGAAGATTGATTGATTACTGCATGAAACATTTTTTGAACTGCCTTTAGTAGGTTTGGTTTGAGTTTGCTCCTGTTATGCCTGACTTAATAGTTGAGCTGCATGTTGATGTTACAGTGATCATGGTTAAAGGGTCAGTCAGTCTATTTATAACTTCCCACCTGTAATCTGTCCCTGACGGGATTAACAGAGCCACTAGCTTCAGCCTGCTGTGCCACACAGACACGCTGAAAATGTGACACATGAATAAACACATGCATTAATAAAGATGTAAAGGGAGAACAGTATGTACAGTGCATGCAAAGCACACAAATGCATAAAATGTGAGCATGAAACATGTATGTTTGCAAGCTTCTTTTTTTTTTTGGTATACACATGTTTCACAGAATCTTGGCTAGTTGGCCTGATTTAAAAACAGAGAGGAAGAAGACACCAAACAGTGAGAAAATTTTTTCATCCTCCCTCAGACTCCTCCATCCATGGTTGCCAATCTCCAGTCATTAATTAGCTGTCCATGATAAAATTCCCCATTCCCAGTCTGACACTAGTGTAGAGCAGCGGACAGCAGTGGTAATCATGTCAGCGAGGCTTGGCTCAATGTTCTGAGGGGGCTAAATGGCCCCCATATGGTCCACTGGCTGGGGCCCGCTCTTCACTATGCTCTCATTAAACTAGTGCTTAATATACCAAGGTAAAGAGGGACACACATACACACTAATGCATACTCTCAGCTGTAAGAAACAAATCAAGGCATCTGACAAGGGATTGGGCACAAAGGGACAGGAGGACAAGGAGGTGGTGTTTGTTTCTGTGTTTGTGTGTACATGTGGTGTGTGTGTCTGTGTTTTGAGAGACTGACGCTGTACAATTGTTGACTTGCCATCTGTCATCAAGCAAAGAATTCTGTCTTTGTGTGTGTGTGTGTGTGTGTGTGTGCGCGTATAGAGAGGAAAGATGAGACAGAAAGGAAAGAAAGAAACAGTGAGTGAGGTGCAGATGTCTCACAGCATAGCGGCTGGAACATGAGGTTCAACAGCAGACTGCTGCATGAGAGGAGGTGGAGGGGGAGAACTGAGAAGAAAAGATGACGAACATCTGCCATATTCAGATATTGCTCCGTGGTTTGAGTGTTTCTACACAATATTTTGAGCTGGAATAGGCCTAGGAAATGGCCTGCTCATTAAGTATCTTGCAGGACTAGACTGGCAAGTTCACAAATATTCTTCGGTGTTTAACCAATAATGCTAGTTTATCTCCTTTCCACAACTTTTTGTTTCACTGGGTGTCTGTCTTTGCTGCTGAAATACTCTGTATGTGGGGAGGGCAGATTGGAGGAGAAACAGGTGAGCCATTTTACACAGAGAGCAAAAAAACTGAGCAAGTTGGTGCAGCTAAAAGCTTTAGGGAGTGGCATATTTAATCATGTGTCTGCATTCACTTTTCAATTGATTAACACTTGTTTGGAGGGTTTACTTAGTTATGTATTTTTTATTTTTTGCACTTACATTAATGAGCTATCATCGACTCAAGCGACATTAACTTCATTCCACTTGTCTTTTCTTCACTTAGCTCTGTAACCATTCCCAAAAGTGGGACTTGTCAATCAGAACAGAGTTGATTCCCCTGAAATTATCAAGCAAGACACAGAGGCCATAAAAACTCATGTGGTTCATCTGAATCTCCCCATTGTGGTGTATTAATTTTAACATAACTGCAGCTGGTGTTAAAAGTCTGGTTTGATTTTAGTCTGGCCATACAAAATGTATTTTTTAAGTTTGCAATAAAGAATGTATGTGTGTAATTTTCAGAAAATGCAAGTAGCAGAAAATGGAAGGATTATTTTCCATTAGTATTTGGCTAAAACTGATTACAGCATAGATAACACATATAGCCATCTTTGTTTCTTTTTAACTGTCTGGGAGCCCTAAGTGTCCGATGCTTGCCAGCTGAGGTGGACAAGTTGTCAAAAACAGCCTCTTAGACAGAAAGGTGTTACAACGTGACAAGCACCAGCTCACAGGGAAAGAGAGAGAAGTGTCTGTTGGAGTTAAACTGATCTACAGAACTGTCTGCCACCTGAGAGTGTGACAGACAGGTAAGCAGTCACTAATTGCAATCACACTGTGATTTGTTTGTCCAAAGTCTACAATACTTCCTGAAGTTACACTGCCAGATTTTAAATAAACAGCCCAGCCAGCCAGCCAGCTATCCATCCATTGCTTATCCAGGTTGGGTCATGGTCCCCCAGTCTAAACAGAGATGCCTAGACCTCCCTGAGAGACCCAGGATGCTGGGGTGACATAATTTCTCCAGCATCCTTGGTCTGCTTAGGGGTCTACTCCTGGTTGGACATGTCCAAACCACCTCAACTGGCTGTTTCAGTCTTTCAATCTTTAACACTTTGTTTATGCTCACCGCTGAATGGTTGAATCAGAATCAGAATACTTCATTAATCCCTGAGGAAATTATGTGGTCACAGTTGCTCCAGGACACTAAGAAAGAAGACACAAGTTTACGATCTTGTCGACCTTTACCGCCGTTTCCATGATAGGAGCTCGGAGATTCTCAAATTACAGAGAGGGAGATGTTGCAACAGTTTGAAAAGATGAGACTTTCTGGAGAGTACATAAAAAAAAAAAAAAAACTCAGCTTTGTTTCCTGTTTTGACTTCTTCTACTCCAATACCAGCGCTGATGCAAAAGTTTTTCATGAGTCGTTCAGCGACAGGGCTGTGGTGAAGTCACAACCAATGCGGTGACCATAAATAAGGCTTAAAGTGGAGATTGTACTTTGTTGCGTACACGGACAGCTGCAGACACCACAGACCGGTAGTCATTTCCTTTTATTTTTTTATTTTTTTTTAAAGTCTGCCTGACACCACGCATAGTTGGTACCTTGTGGAGCAGTCTTTTCTCAGTATGCAGTTGTAAAAAATTGACAGGCATGCGGATGTCCACATGAAGCATTTACATCACTCATACCCAAGACTTCCTTAGCAGACTTGCAGATGTGGAACTTATAACATGCTTTTAAGGGTGAGCCCCTACCAAAGGATGCTCATTCTTACATCTGCAGTCTTGTCCTTTTGGCCACTACCCACAGCTCATGGCCATAGGAGCAGGAATATAGACAGCTCTGCTTTGCTTTCACCCTTGTTTCTCTTTACCACAACCAATGTGCACAACATCCACATCACTGCAGCTGCTGTGCCACTCCATCTGTCAAATCTCCTGCTGCACAACAAGAATCTGAGATTCTAATATAAACAGTGCCTTGTAAAAATAATTTAAATGAGCTTACACACAACTTTTTTTATTGGACAGAGTTGTGGCTAACTGTCTATGAGAAAGCAGGACGTTTTAGTAGCAGGTGAACCAAAACAAATATGATTTTCATTCAGACAATGAAGGATCAGTAATTGTGAGGGAATTGAATAAGGCTGTATTGTATTTTTTTAAGCTCGATTAACTGCAACCTGTCACATCCTCTTATATCCGTTAAACTAGAATTCAGCTGTATCCAACCATGTGATGTACTTCATCACATAAAAAAGTAAATTAGAGTCATATTTCTGATTATTTGTTGGCATCACAATCTCTGAGCTGAACAAACTTCAGTGAGAAAACAAAAAAAAAGTGTGTGAATGAACTGCTCTGAATATGCCCAGAGTGAATTCACTCTAATGGACAGATGGGCACACACTGAGGCAGGTGGAGAGACAGACAGGTAAACAGGCAGGACAGAGAGGAGAGCAGAGAGCAGCAGTTAGTGAGGTGGAGAGCACTTACTGTCGGCCCTTCAGTGCAGCACATGAATGGATCCTTTGAATGAGGCGCGGCTGGGCTGGTGTGTGTCGGGGGGAGTACAGGGGGCTGCTCCTGACAATACTTAGGGTATAGTACTTGATTGTTTACTCTTGCCTGCGGGGCTAGGCTATTGTGCTCTAGTGTGTGTGCATGCATGAGTGTGTATTTGTGGTTACAGAGTAGCGTGTGTGTGTGTGTGTGTGTGTGTGTGTGTGTGTGTGTGTGTGTGGTGGTGTGCATAAAGTTTACAGGCATTCAAGGAGACAAATGGCACAGTGCTTCTGTTGATCTAGAAGAGTATGGGGGCTTCACAAATGATCAGGGAGGGGGTCTTATGTTGGCCACACAGACACTCACATGCACACATAATGCCAGCTGCCGCCCACAACCCCAGCCCAGCATTTCTGAATTAATAATACAGGGCCAACCACTCTGGAATAATGGTGATTTACACACACACATCCATGCACAAAGCTTTGCACCTGTTCACCACTGCTTAACTGGACAGGGTTGGGCTTCACCACCACACACACACGCGTGCACACCCCCCTTGAGTCTGTTGTGGGCAATAGTTAGACAGCTGTGTCTGTCTCCTGACCCTCCCCTTCTATTTCTGATGGCAAGCTGTTCTCACTGACTGATTGGTCCAGCTGTGTTACTCTGTTCCCCTGATTGGATAGTTTTACATCCAGTGAGGCAAAGGAAGAGGATAAAAATTTGAATATGAATGTCAGATTTAAATGGGGAACCTCAAAGCAGTGCACTTCTAAGTGTTAATGCACAGTGTGAATAAAGCAAATACTGAATGGAGGTAAAAATGCAACCCAGTGTAAAATTCTGAGGCAATACTGGTATTTTTTTTCAGTGTTTTTGTTTTATTTTTGTTCCTCCTTTTGTTCCAGGCTAACAAATAAAATCTTCTTTATAAGTCATCTCTTTTAAAATCTCTTTACGCCAGATAAACAGAGAAATGTCAAGCAGGCACATCGGTGAATGCCATCATCTTCACTGATATTCAGCTGATATCAGTAGTTTCCTAATGACCAGTCAGGTTCTACTATCTTTTATTATTGTTATGATGATTTTCATTTGTAAACAGCACCTCTCAGACATGAACTAACTTAAAATATGTGACATTAATAGTCGAGAAAAGTAAATTGCCTTGGTTGAAACACTTCAGCAGTTCTTAATGTATTTTTAAAGATTTAAATTTTATTTCTATTAAAAGTAATTGAGAAATATGTATGCAGCATTTAATTACTGACATCTGCATTAAATGTAGATGCCAGTCATGTAAAAATAAAGAAATCAACGGTGCTAACACACAATGCCACAAGGAGAGAAGGGAGAGAGGCAATATACCAGCAATCAGTACAATATGATTAGCCTGCTTATTGGCTGTGTGTGTGCCTTTCCTAATCTCATTGGATCCACCTCTTTCTGAACACAAGCAGCATGTCATTCCTAATGTTATCGGGTGTTTGGATGCAAAGGATTTTTGTTCTGGTTTGCTCAGATTGTATTTTTACCTTCTTGATATGCGAGAAGACATACAAACAGACCAGTCTTCGTGTTTTCAGTAATGTGCTGCCTGGATAATTGTCTGTGTGGGGGTAGATAGATATATATATAAAATGTATGGAGGGGAACTAGACTACCTGACTGAGCTGTTTTGAATATTGTTGACAGAATTTGCAGATTTAAAACCTGGATTGTCTGGTTAATGATGCTATCATATCAGCTTCGGTATGTGCTTAACTTCTGAAACTGTAGCATATTACATCTTAGTTAGACAGTGACCAACAAGCTATGAATTAAAAAGTAAAAGGATTCATATGGAAAGTATGTATGATTAGCATTATGATTTATGGATGAATAGAAATTTGTGGCTGATATTGGCCTATTGCAGATATATCAGTATCAGCATGTATGTTGTATGATATGTGGTGTCTTAAGGGTAAGTTTTTTTTTTTTTTTTGTACCTTCATACTATGGCAGATTTCTGAGTTACAGGCCCTCAAAGTACATGGGTGAACTTCAATGGAAATTTTTGACTGAATTCATTTTTGAGCCACATGAAATTTTTAGGACTAAAACATGAATTTAAGCTCTGTTAAAAATTGCTTTAAAATTGCTTAATTTTTTTTTTCTTCTGTTATCAACTTTGGGCATCATTATCATGAGTTACAGTATATAGCATACTATCTAAAACTGCACCAATTTAATACCCAGTATAGGAAAGATCTCCTTTTTAGCCACATTTTGATGACCAGGCTCATTTTCTAGACACTTTCAGTTAATGAGCAATTAAATCTGATAGGTAGGTTAATGCAGATTACTGTCAAATTAGTTAATTTTTCATGTACTCCAATCCCACAAGTTCATCACCAGTCGGATTCAAGTAGAGATGTGCTTATTCATAGCTGAAACTGAAAACAGAAGCCTCTGTAATGTGCAAGGAGAAGAATTTGTACTGAACCAGGCCTCATTTACTGTACAGGAGGTCATTCTGGGCCCAGGTGTGTCTCTTGCCACTAATGGTACTTCTTCACAGGACTGATTTCTGCAAACAGAAGAGCACAGAACAAAAATCTGGAAAGCTGGGCAGATGGGGCATCGCAGAAACCCTTTGAATTACATCATTAAGTCAGAAAACTCTTCACACTTTCTAAAGTTCAACAACCTCTGTGGGTATTTTTTTGTGTGTGTTACATATCTGTTCTCTTTTAGAGATACAAAGAAAAGATTTGATGTAGGGATGGGTGACAGACCCTGCACAATATGGTCACATAATAAAACTGAAATTGAAAAATATTTTCTACCTGGGATGTTATAACCTGGGTTTGGCTTTTTAACCAGTTTCTTAAAGCCCTTTTTTCGACCATTTGAATTGGCATAGTATACTTGGCCACACAATATTTAACCACATCAGTAATTTCCATCCACCATTTGCGCTTCCTGTCATACGGAGTCTAACTAGCGACAAATATTCAATGGCTCCAGCCATTGAATATTTGTTTACTTTTGGGCCATACATCACCTGCTGCTCATATCTCCTCCTTGTGTGCCTTCCTAGCCTGGTTGTACTCTGTGGTATTTTTTTTGCCTCAAATGGTGAAACAAGTTTGTTGTTTCCACCTTTACTGCCTTCATCGGCAGTGGACACACGGCTCTGGCTGTCAGACATGTCTAGGCTTGTCTCATTGTGTGCATTAGGGAACATAAATGCATGGCGTTGCTGTCGCAATGATATCATGATATGATATGATCCTTTTTTATCATGTAAAAATGTATACCGTATTATTGTGGATGATATGATATGGCAAAGCCCTAATTTAATGTTTAGTGTTCAAACAGGGCCTCAGTCTGCATAAATCTGTGGCTCTAAAAGGTGACCTTGCATCCAAGATATCTTGGGTTCTGGCATTTCCCGGTTTTGAATGATTCACAGTTTCAGAGCAGACCTTTCATTAGTTGGTATTAAACATCAAATACTATCTGTTGAATAATTTGATTAATTAATTAGTAACAAAACCACATCATAAACCAATCCCAAAATTAGATGGTATAATCTTGTTTTCTAGTTGTAAAACTAATCTTTGTATGGTTAGGAGGTCTTACTTAACTCGATCTTGCCTCCTACTGATTATGTCTACTTTCAGTTCCAGTTTTTAGCCGTTCCAAATAACTTTGTATTGGTAGATGTAATTGATAGATTTGATAGATGTGATAGGTTATCTAATTTGCTGCCCATTACTTCACTTGGTAATGCCACAAAAACCACCAACTGGCTAGACTGTGATCTTGAATTTAATGTCTTAAAATAGAGTGAAGTCAATTACACTATATTTTGATGGAACAGCAAGAAAATGAAGAAATAAATGTAATAATAGATAGCATGTAAAGAGGCCGATAAAATGGTTAGAGAAGTGAATTAAGATGTTAAGACTGGAGTTTCTGGATGTAAGTGACTTTTAGTGGTCCACTGTGTGTGTGTGTGTGTGTGTATGGGTGTGGGTGTGGGTAGAGAAGGGCGGGAGTATCCGGTTAGTCAGAGCCTCCTGTCTGGCACAGGTGGTGATGAGCAGCAGCCCTCCAGCTAAGATGCTAATATGCTAACACTGCAGTAATCCTATGGTGCTTTAGGAAGCAACAGACCCTCATCCCCAAAAATGCATGGGGATAACTTCTTGTATATAACACACACACACACACACACACACACACACACACACACACTGTAAGTGCAAAAGTAATCGCATATAGCAAT
>VUQS01030240.1:11454-24182 GCA_015108495.1 Heterochromis multidens | reverse complement strand
CAGGGTAACAGTGTGCTGTTTGGGTGACCATTTCTACTTTATGCAAATGCAGTTTCCTCTTCAGGGAAATGATGATTATTTCATCAAAGAAGAGCACATGGAATGTGATTTAAAGAGCAGATATTGAATACACTGTACTTCCTATATTCTGCAGCACATCTGTAAAGGTCCACCTGGGAAGCAAAGGCTGGATGACTGCATACAAATTTCCACTTCTGAAAGCCAGAACTGTCTATTTGCACAACTCTGTCAAGGTTCAGTGTTACAGTGCCAGGTTTCAATAGGATTTTTTTGCAAGTACTACTTTTGTAGTTTTATGTTACCTTGGACTAGGTTTTATGTTCCCTTACAAAATTTATTGCTTATTACGCCTTTCAAAAAGCCGAGCTGCAGCAGTATACAGCCACCCAGGGGGTTAAAACAGTGCGTCTACATCTGAGCTAGAATCTATGATATGTTTACAGCAGCTGTACATTAAGCAGTCTTTAGTCATCAAAGCACTGCCAGCACAATCATGTCAATTCACTGTGCACATACAATGCCTGCAATAGTGCTGGATCGATGTAAATGTGTCACAGCCTTAACCATCACAACCAAAGCACAGCCAAGGTTACAGCCACAGTCACAGCAATAGTCATAATCACAGCAGCCACTTATAGCCTAATAGTACACAGACTGTGACTTAGCCATTCATAGCTAAGGGTGCACTGAACTGAGCTGTGGCCACAACTAAAAAAAAAGCGTCTTTCAGCTGTTCCCTTATTCACAATGTCCAAACAAAAACTTTGAGAGACCTTCAGAAAGCCTAGAGAACTATTTCTCAAAAACACTTTAAAAATACAAGAAAGTCTGGCTCCTTGGAAGCAAAATACAAAGAAATGAGGGGTGGCTTGAGACTTTTGTACAGTACCATAACAATGCAGCTCAGTGTCAAAAAAAGACAAGGGGCGATCAAAAAGGCAAGGTCCGAAAACATCAAAAAACCTAAAGCACAGGCAAAAACTTGCCAAATAAAATAAGGAACAGATGAGAGAATAAAGCCAAGAAACGGGTACAAAGGTCAGACACAATGGAACTGAACAGGAAATGGCTGGAGAGGAAACACACAAAAAAAAGTAGCCATGAGTTGTGATGAAACCAGGCTAATGGACTGCTTGGCAGGTGGGCTAAACTAGCCTTACATCTAACTTCAGTCAGAAATACTCACTGTGAAGCCAGTGCCATTATTATCCAAACTGTTACAGTTAAATTTAGTGCCACAAGTGCCATTTGGCTTTCTATGGTGCTGTGAGCTGCATTTAAAGTAGAATGAAAATTCAGCAGGGAGCAGAACAAAGCACGCAGTTATTCATATAAAAAATATACTGAATTACAGGAAAAGTGAGAAATCACCACAGGTACTGTATAGTTATTAACAGGGAAGCAGAAAGGAGGATGCAGGCAGTGGGAGAAACGCTAATATTAACAGCAGTGTGACAGGTTGCATGTGGAAATTACTTTGATGACAGCTGCAGACAGGTCATAAAGCAAAGACATCTTTAGTTTGAACCTTCTCGGTGTTAAATAACCATTAAAATAATGGCATCCCGGCACAAACGGAGCTAATTTCCTTATATTTTATAACTCACCGTGTGAGGTTTGCCAAGGCTTAGAATGAGGGGGTGTGGATGCTTTGATTGCTGACACCTGAGAATGAAAGCTTCAGCTTTAAAAGATGAAGCTTTAACAGAAAGCTTCTGCTAATTTGGATCAAAAATAATATGGCCTGCTGTTGGTACAGCCCATCCAAATGTTTTATTACCCTACTACTAATGAACAGATGTCAGTGTCTGTGTATTGCACTCATACAGTTTATGGATGCATCTTGCTATCCAAGCTTGCTAGTGAAAGCTGATAAGGTCTCAGTCATGTAGGTCTATAGACCTGTCGGCAACTATCTGGCAACTACCAGACAGTTGCCAGATAGTTTACCTGCTAGGGAAAATTGTGTATGTCCCAACCGGTTGGCAAGTGCTCTCTGGAGGTTGCTGGCTGCTGCCTGGTGAAATCAGTCACAAAGACAATGCCACACCAAAAACCTACTTGTGATTGCTTTGGCTGCTAGCACATTGCCAGGGTTGCCCGTACAGTACATGGAAAATACTAACTTGTCTGTGAACATTTGCCATTTATCCTCTGAACTGTAGTGAAACTTGAAAAAATGTGATGCAAACCAGAACATGAGAATGTTTGCCTTCAAAATAAAAGCTTGCCACTGCAACCAACACATTTAAAAAATGTGCAGCTTTTATTTTGAAGGCAAATGTTTTCCAATTTGCGTTGCACTTTTTACAGTTTCACAACAGCTTGGAGATTAAAAAAAAGCAAAGCTGCTGTGAGGCAGAGTTTTGGTGCAGCACCGCATATGAGTTTCATGCTTGCAACTGCAAGCAACCTCAAGCAACCACTCATAACCAGTTGGGTAATACTCATTTTTCCCTCGCGGTCATCAACTGCTCTCTAGGCCTTTATGACTGAGGCCTGACAAAGCATTCTACCCTCTGATGGAAATGTGGTCACTTCTGGCTCCAAAAAAACAACACGGTGCCAGCCAAAACACTAAGGTTGAGTTTTCAAAATACAGAATCCAGAAATAAGCATTTGGATTCAAAGTTGTTCCTTTTATACAGAGTCTAGGTGAAGGCCAAGGATGGAGCAGTTCGAATTGCACACATATAAACATTTCAGAGCTATTTGTACATGGTCAAGGCCATGCTCATGCTTTTTTATGCTTTTGAACACAAACATAGCTTATTTTATTTTTTTAATCTTTTCTGTGCACACAGTCTGTGTCATACTGTATGTTTTCCAATATACCACACATTTACCACATCCAGACATGCTGCCTGTCTGACATAAAAGCATATCCATGTAGACATTTGTACTAAAGCATACCATAGTTTCCTTAACAAATGGTCAACCATTTGGAACATACACACACACACACACACACACACACACACACACACACACACACACACACACACACACACACACACACACACACACACACACACACACACACACAAGCTTAAAAGCATGCTTAAAGCATGTCAGCTTGGCTCTACTAAGCTGCCAGGCTCCATCTCTGTTAGTGTCAGTGCTTTAGGTTAAAAGCTTCTAATATGAAAGATGGAAAATACAGTGGCACATAAAAAATAATAGCACAGGAGTGAAATGGCAGGATGACAGAGAAGAAAAACTGTATGGAGAACGACTGAAATAGAGAAAAAGTGCTGAAGAGAGCACAAGGGGAATGGGATGTTAAGAAAAAAATGCAGCTAATGATTACTTTCATTAACATTTAATATCCTGGTTATTATCGTTTGATTTAAAGGATACTCCAGCAATTAAGTCCTGTACTCCCATTACGTTTTGGGACTATCACAAGACAAATTAGAAAAGGAGCAAAGGCTCACATTTTCTGAATTTAGTCTCTTGCAAGGGTTATGCATAATTTCCCACATATCCCATAATGCGAAACACTCATTTCTCAGCTTGTCACAGCTTCTCCAAAGCAATACAGGGTATATTCAGAACAATGTCTTTGCAGGTTTTGTAGGATCCTCTATGAAAAGTAAATTAACCATTGCGTGTGGAGCTGTCAATTAAATAATTAACTACAGTATATCTAATGCATGCCATTTGAGTTATATGGTTGAATTCTGCCAACCCAGATCCCAGTGCCATTAAGCTGCAGGATGTATATGCTGTCCAACCACAGTCACCATCACCTGTCACCTCAGTCAAATTATGTTGTTCAGCATGTTGTATGTTCCTCTGGGAAACCGCACATTAAGCAACATCTACAGAACGTACTGAAAGCAAAAATCAGGAGGAATTGAAGAGAGGGCATGTAACTGAACATTACACATTCCATGGCAGCCTTACCATCAGCTAAACTACAATACTTAGTCTGTAACATTTCTGAAAATATATAGTTAGGTGAAAATATTACATTTTCTTTGGGTGACATCTTCAAATTGCTGGTTTGGTTTGACCAGCCACTTCAAATGCTGCTATATAGAAAAAAGCTAGAATGTGGAAGCAGCAAATGTTTCCTATTTTATCTCGAAAGAATTGACAAACCACTTCAGCACTCCTTTCTAGGGTCACAATAATCCTGCTAGTTATTTCAAACATAAACGAGGGGTTCACCAGTGTCTGGACCTGCTGCTGACACTGTCACACATCACGTATCACTGCTGACTTTGTCTGCAAGTCACATAGTACAGGTCTCTCTCTTTCTCCCTCTCTCACATATACACACATCTTAGTTTTCTATAAACTAGTCTTAGAAATCTACTTTTTCTTGAAAGAAAATCACCCATTGACCTAGTTAATATAATATTAAATTTATCAGAAATGTTGCATCAGTGAATAGAATCAGCCATCATTTGTGATTTTTAATGGAATATCTGCATGGGTCTACAGAGTCTAGTTTGTAAGTTTTTCTAGCTAGTGTCTGTTCTTTTGCTCATCTTAATATTTTCCTCTTACTCACCAATCTCATATGACTTTTTCTTTGAAACTCTGCCTGGAAGGGTTGCATCCGAGAGTTGCTCCTGCTGATGCTGAGACTGGTCTTCTGCTGTTATCATTTAATTAAGCTGTCAGATGAAGTCCTGTGAGTCTTCAGTTTCTCAAACTGGTGCCTTCTTGCTTAATTGTGCACCAGGGTTTTCCACTTCTTGGTAAACCCAGGTTGTACTGTTCTGTGAAGGGAGTAGTACACACCATTGTATTCAATCTTCAGGTTTTTGGCAATGTTCCACATGGAAGAGTCATCTTCTTTTTTTTTTTAACAACAACTCTATTACAACTTTCAGAAGAACAATCAGTTTATTGAGACTATAATCAAACCCAGCAATGCTGATGCAGACAGATTTTCAAATAGCCAAATTTATGGCGTCTTTAGAATCCTTTCATACGGGCTTCGAGACCATTTGGCAACCGCATAGCAACTGTGTGATGACCACCTGGCAACAACCAGTCACTATGGAAAAAAAGAGTATTCCTGGCTGAAGGTGGTTGCTGGAAGTCACTGTGAAATCGACTGCTAAAGCCCCAGTCGCACAGGCCTAGACACCAGTCAGTGACCCCTGGTAAGCACCAATTGCTAGGGAAAAATGTGTATTCCCCAACTGCTTGACAAGTGGTTGCAGGAGGTTGCTTGCTGTTGCTAGGTGAAAGGTATATGGCGCAGCACTGAAAACATCCTTGTGATTGCTTTGGTCACTAGCAGACTTCCGAAGTTGACTGTACTTTGTGTGGAAGATGCCAACTTGTCTGCAAACACTCACCAACTACTCACTAAGCGGTAGTGAAACTGTAAAGAGTGCAATGCAACCCAGGAACTGAGATCTTCGACCTTCAAACTAAAAGTTGTGCTTTTCAAAACGTGTTGGTTTCAGCATTTAGGCACAACTTTTACTTTGAAGGTGAACGGTCCTCATTTCTGTTGTGCATCACACTTTTTCAAGTTTTAATACAGCTCAGAAAGTAATTGGAGAGTGTTTGCAGACAAGTTGGCAATGTCAACACAAACTATAGACGACCGTGGCAATCAGCCAGTGACAAAAGCAATCACAAAGATGTTTTTGGTGCAGCGCTCGCTTTGAAACTGATTTTACCTGCAACAGCCAGCAACCATTCGCAAACTGGTCAGGGAATGCACATTTTTCCCTCACAACCAGAGGGTGCCAGGGGGTCATCACCTGGTCTCTAGGTCTGTGTGACTCAAGCCTTAGTTTTGTTAATACTGCTTTAGATTTTAATTTCACTCACTAAAATAACTAAAATATTTGTTCATCTAGTTTAAGGTTTCAGGTTCTTAGCTTTTAACTGTTACTATAATAAACCAGACATTCCGATTTAAGTGAAAGTCCTGCCATCACCAAATACTAAGTATAATACTAATACTAATACTAATACTAATACCAAGTTCTAGAACATGCGCTTTAAGTGGTAACAGCAAAGTCTGGTAGCTTTGATCTTTACTCAAAGTTTGATCTTTACTCAAACTTTACTTTGTTTTTGTTGTGTTTTAATCTATTTCTTTTTTTGTCAGGTGCTGATGGATGCTTCTGTGGGGAGAAGAGTTTGCTCAAGAGAAGAGCTTTTTTTTCACTGAGGCTGACCAAGTCTGGATGATGCCACCCTGTTCCAGCTGAGATGGAGAGGTGTTTTGGTGGTTGCCGTGCTGGTGCAGAGGTGAAGGCTAGGAGGTGGAGATATAGGTCCTTTCTGCCAGCGGTCATTGTGGGAGGTGTCAGCTCTCTGCCCAACAAAGGTGATGAGCTGAAGATGTTGGTGAAGACTCAGGAAGTATACTGTGAGTGCAGCCTCATGTGTTTTACTGAAACATGGTTGTACCAAAACATCTCAGACTCCAATGTGGATCTGCTTGGTTTCGCCTTCATGCGGTTGGACGGAGATGCTGAGACTGGTGGCAGGAAAGAAGGTGGAGGACTGGCTCTGTTTGTGGACCAGAGATGGTGTGGTCCTGCGCGTGTTGCTGTCAGGGGGAGGATGTGTTGTCCTGGTGTTGAGTTGTTGGTGGTTGGTATGCGGCCATGTTGTGTGCCAGGAGAGTTCAGTCATATCATAACAATACTTGTGTACATTCCACCCAAGACAACAGCTGAAGCTCCATGTGAAGTTCTCCATGAAACTGTTTCTAGGATACAGACTAAACATCCAGAGGCACTCTTCATAATATCAGGAGACTTCAATCATGTTTCTCTCTCCTCCCACCTGATTGGATTCACACAATTTGTTGACTGTCCTACCAGAGAAAATAAAACCCTTGATCTGCTGTACGCCAATGTCAAAGAAGCTTACAGAGCTACTGCCTTACCACCACTTTGCACATCAGACCACAACTGGAAGACTCCTCTCTCTCATTCACACCCACAGCCATTAGGCTTTACAATTCCCATACAAATAGCAGATGAGCTATGTCAGACATACAAATTTCCTTTTGGGATCAATAAAGTTATTTTCATTCTTATTCTTATTCTTATACAACTTTACAAAGCTGCTAGCATGGCTGTAGACATTCTCACTGTCTCAATTTGTATTGGTTACAAAGAGGTATACAGTGCTGCACTAAAAACCTCCTTACAATTGCTTTGGCCACTAGTAGATTGCTATGGTCACCTGTAGTGTGTATAGAAGACACTGATTTGTGTGCAAACAGTCACCAACTACTCGGTAATTGGTAGTGAAACTGAAAAGTGAAATGCAAACCAGACACGTTCGCACTACTTTTACTTTGAAGAAGAATGTTGTCTATTTACAGTTTGGATCGCACTTTTTCAGTGTTTGCAGACAAGTCGATGTCTTCCATTCAAACCATGGGCACAAAGAGCTTTTTGGAGCAGCCCCCTCTTTGCAACCAATTTCACCTAGCAACAGCCAGCAACCTCCAGTAACCATTCACCAACTGGTCGGGGTGAATCTTCGCTTATTTTCCCCTAGCAACTGGAGATTGTCAGGGAGTTGGTTTCTCGGCCTGTGTGACTGAGGCCTTAATCAGCAGATCAATTTTTAGTTGTCCTGACATAATTGGAATAATTAATTACCTTTCACCTTGGTAATCTTGCATTAGGAACACAGGAATGATGGTTGCTGAAAATGAGCCTCTGTACAACTACATATTCTATTAAAAACTTTAGTGATTTGTGGTCGATGACTCCTTAACTGTTATTTTCAACATTTATGATCAATTTGAGAAGTGCTTTCCTTTCAAAACAAGGACATTTATAATGACAAATTTCTGAGTGGTGGTGTACCTCCAGCCTTGTCTCTCTCTTGGCCTTATTTCTTTTTCCTGCTGCCTTTTGGTGTTAAAATTGATTTCATTTGGCTGGAACTTGTTTTTATGGTGTATTAAGCTAAAATGAATCACAGAAAGCAATTCTAGTAATTACTCTGCTAATCAGCATGAGTGCATTATGTATATGTCTCAGCCTCAACTGGAAACCATAGCACTACATTTCACAGCTTTCATTCCTTCCTAGAAATACTTTGTCCCCACCAACAGTATATGGCCAATAAAACATTTAATACTGTGTTAAAGATAATAACACTTGGCAAAGCAGAAACTTTTTGGTCGCCCATACTGTAATACATCAGCCGATTCTATTCTTGTCACTCGACTTCTCCTCACATGCCAATAAATGATCATAAAAATGATTCTGAATTAAACTAAAAGAGTGTTGTAGTGTTGTAAGTTGAAGCATAGACTTTTAGAGCAAACTGCAGGTAGGCAGCTTTCTATTTATATTTTAATATTCACGTCACCTCTGGACAATGTGAGCTACAACAGTCTTTGCTGTATTAATGTGGGGAAACATGCCTCTCGTGTCATGTGAGTTATGCCTGCATTATGCCAATAGGGATCCCAGTGTCATTAGGCTGCAGGACACATTCACTGTCAAGCCACAGTCACCTCAGTCACATTGGATAGCTCGACACGTTGTATATGTTCCTCTGGGAAGCCTCACATTAAGCAAAGTCTACAGAAGTGACTGAAGGCAAAGATCAGCAGGAAGCGAAGCATTGAAATGAGGGCATGTGTTGAGATATTCCACCCCGATGCAGATGACTAAACACTACACACCCCAATGCAGGTTTTTTTAAGTTTCTATACATTTTTAAGTAGATAGATAGATAGATAGATAGATAGATAGATCAATAGATAGATAGTGTTTGCACAGATGAATGATCCCATGAGCTGTGTTGTTGGGGCCTTTTTAGGGTCTCCAAGGGCAAAATGGTCATGGATGACGGGCCAGACAAAGAGAAATTCAAAAGAATCCTACATATAAGAAAACCAGGCACAGTGGATCAGTAGAAAAGCAGTATAAAAAAGCCCACATGGGTCCACCCTCTTGGGGGGCCCACCACCTGCAGGAGGAGATGTAGGGGTCCAGTACTTTATTATAGATGCCTTGCTGCCAACTGGCTTCAGGGAAAACCCCGGCCTGGGGAGAGGAAGGTCTTGGCAGCTCTGCTTAGACCGCTGCCCCTGGATTCGGATAAGCAGCAGAAAACGGATATGGATCACATAGAGGGATGGATATTTGGAGCATGGAAGAACTTAACACTCTAGCCAGTATCGAGTTAGCCTTTCCTCATTTTCCTTTGGTGTTATTTGGTTTGCAAGGATAGCCTTTCAATTTTCCATGAGTTTGCTAACTCTCCTCTAGAAATTTGCTTTTTTAAGCAAACGGCTAATCTCTAAGGAAGTGTGTAAATAGCACAAAGTACAATTGAGCAGACTGTGATAATGGTGCAGTGTGTGACTGTTCATGTGGAATTTTAATAGGCAGCACACAATTCTGTACGCACACACATACACGTTTACTGCACGGGACAAAATCTCTGTGCTCTGCCTGCAATGAATTCCCTTTCCCATGTCAGCCAGAGGAAAATGTTATCTCCCACAAATCAAAACCAATTTGGAACAGAATAAACAATGTACCTGACCAATTGACAGACACTAAAACCTCTGATCCCTAGTTATCTGCTTCATTTCTTTAATTTTGACACTGGAGTAACTGATTGTGCAGCAGGAATACTCCATCACTCTCAGATATCATCATTTCCATGCAAATAAGAAAAGTGGACGAGCAGACAGCACACTTAAGGAGCACCGAGGTATAATGCCCCACAGCGGATCAATAAACAACATATGGAAGTGACTCATCACCAGTGCATTCACCCACCTCATCCTTCAGACAAAGTGCTGAGGCAAGGCTCTCCCCACGTCTGCTCCAGAACGGGTAAGGAGAGATGTTCCCACTCAGACACAAAGGGCCTGCTGGCAACAAGTCCATCTCGTTTCATTGATCTGCTCCTCCAGGATCTAAGAAATATGACTGAGGGCTGATTCTCTAATGGGACTGCAAATGCAAGCAGCAGGGCCATGGCCTGTCTGCATGATGTATGCCAGGGAGATGGACAGGCCACTCATCTTCTCATTGTCAGCTAATCGGCTGCCTGCCATGCCTTGTGTCTCAGTCAGGCCATGGCTAATAGTTGGCAGACAGTGTCTTCCACTCTCCTAACCATCCCCCATCAATCTCAGACATATACATATATTTCCCCTCACCCATCTCTACTGTGTCTCTCTCCATCTAACCTCCCATAGGGGACAAGGCGAGAGCTGTGGTTATGGTTAAGTGTTGCAGTTATGTTGATGCACGTACATTTTTAATCAAACTTATGTCCCTCTTGTAAGACAGCAGGCTTTTTGGTCTCAGGCTCCATGATTCATATTCAAGCCCACTTCCTACAACTATAGATCATCTGCATTTGGGCCAGCTTTTGGAATTTATTGACTTTAATAGTCAAAGCAATATTCGACTCTGTTGAAGTAAAACATAAAAAGTAATCACGGAGAAAAGCCCTGCTCCATCAGTCTACTGATGATATCTTTCAACAGTATTGAAAAGGTAGCTGATAAGATCAGTCCAATCAATCATTTTGGCAGGTAATATTTTTTTACAGTTTACAAATGTAACATCAGTTCATCTTGGGAGCAAATCAGAGAAACTATATTGAACTCTTAAACTATATTAAGCAAACCTATTTAATAAAATGGGTTTAACTAATTGGGAAAAAATGACCATCAACCAGCTCAAATTTCTTTCCAGTGTAGCTCATAATCAGTCCTTTACAGTCAGGTCCAGAAATACTGGACAATTTTGGTAAATTCTCAGTACAGCACCACAATGGATGTGAGATGAAGCAATAAAAAAGGATCACTGAAGTAAAGACTTTCCACTATAATTCAGAGGATTAATGTCAGATCTTTACTTCAACCAAAGGTACTGTTTTTCTGTAGGTGTTTTTCTGGCTTCTGTTTTGTTTTCAGTTAGTGAAAGGCATGCTCACTAGGGTTGGGGAAAGACTCTAACATCTAATTTCTTTGCCTTAAGAATCGCTAAGGTTGCTTTCACAATATGCTTTGAATCATGTATTTGTACCGTGAAGCACCAACCTATCACTTTTCTAGCATGCCCTTCTTCTTTCAGCAGGTCCCTTTCGGGTCTGCCTCCATCTCACCCTAGCATCCCTAGCATCCTCTTCTGTCACACCGACCCTCTGCATGTCCTCCTTCACTACATCCATCCTTCTCTGTGGTCTTCCTCTTCCTCTTTCCCTCCTGCCTGGCAGCGCCAACTTCAACATCCTTTATCCAATATATCCACTATCCCTCCTCTGCACATGTCCAAAGTATCTCAGTCTTGCCTCTCTAACTTTGTCTCCAAACTGGTGAACCTGAGATGTCCCTCTAATATACTAATTTATTATCTTGTCCATCCTGGTCACTCCCAGTGAAAATCTTAGCATCTTCAGTCTTCTGACTTCTGTCTTTTTGTTAGTGCCACAGTCTCCAAACCATACATCATAGCAAGTCTCACTACCATCTTAAACTTTCCTTTCACTCTTGCTGCTATCCTACTGTCACACGATTGATACTCGTCTCCAGCTTCGTCTTCACTACTTCCAGTCTTTGAATGTTGTCCATGTCCCCCTCCCTCTCATTCACACACATGTATTCTGTCTTGATTCTTCTGATTTTCATTCCTCTTCTCTCCAGTGCATACCTCCACCTCTCCAGGCTCTCTTCCACCTGCTCCCGACTCTATTGCAGATTCCAAGATCATTAGTTCAAACAATTGTACATAAGTACAAGTTATTTTAATGTGTCACCACTTTGCCATGTTCTGGAAGAAGACCTAAACTGTCCCCTTTAGTTAGGATGTTCAGGAACAACCCAGAAACCACCAAGGCTCAAGTCTGCCATGAACTAGAAACTGCTAGAACACCAGCATCACTGTCCACAGTGAAGCCACTTCTACATCTCCATGGACTGAGAAGGTGCTGACCAAGAAAGAACCCCCTGCTCTAAAATCGACACATTCAACCTCCACTGAAATTTACAGCTGTCCACATGGACAAGCCAAATGCCCTCTGGAGAAAAGTTTTATGGTCAGATGAGAGAAAAATTGAGCTTTTTGGCCACAGTGACAAGAGGTATGTTTGGAGGAGTAAAGGTGAGGCTTTCAAACCTAAGAACACTGTACCAGCTGTCAAACACAGTGGTGGTAGCATCATGTTCTGGGGTTGTTTTGCTGCCAGTGGTACTGGTACACTGCACAAAGTGGATGGAATAATTAAGGAGGACTACCTACAAATTCTTCAATTTCACCTCAAACCAAAGCTAGATGGTTGAAGCTTGAACACGACTGAGTGTTCCAACAGGAAAATGATCACAAACACACATCAAAACTGTTTTTGGAATGGATAAAGCAGGCTAACATTAAGTTTCTGGAGTGGCTTTCCTAAAGCCCTGACCTCAACCCTATTGAAAATTTGTGGATTGGACTTGAAAGCTGGGTCAATACCAGGAAACCAACCAATTTAAATGAACTCTGCCAATTCTGCCAGGAAAAATGGTCAAATAACCAGCCAGCATTGTGCCAGAAGCTTGTTGATGGCTATCAAAAGCATCTGATTGAGGATCGACTTGCCAAAAATAAATAAATTCAAACTTGTGCACACAATTCTTGTTTTTTAAAGTCATTAAAGATGTATGCTCTACAATCATTCCACCCAGGGAAAAAAAAAAAAAAAAAAATAAAAAAAACCTCATTAAAACCCCCAAAAATTTC
>VUQS01030240.1:0-11434 GCA_015108495.1 Heterochromis multidens | reverse complement strand
CCAGGGAAAAAAAAAAAAAAAAACAGTTCACAGACATCATTAAAAGCCCCCAGATACCATGACATTCATGCCCATGATGAGTGTACTGAACAACACAGGAGATCATTCCTGCCTGTGGCTATCTCTTTGCACAACTCCTCCATCTAAAGCACAAGTATACACTACAACAACTGTAGTACATCTTTAGTATTATAAGGGCAGTATGATAAGAGGGAACCTCAATTCACTATCCTGTAATATATTAGGATATGTATATATTGAGTTATTGTATATTAGAGCTATTGTAATAATTTGTATTGTAATATATTGTATTTAATATTGGTATCTTAACCTGTTAATAATTTACTTTCTTTCTTTCTTACTGTCCTGGAGCAACTGTGACCACGCAATTTCCTCAGGGATCAATAAAGTATTCTGATTCTAATTTCGATTGATTCTAATTAAACTTCTGACCACAACTACATATGATGTACTTACAAAAAACATATTGTATTTCATACACCCACCCTTTAATCTTCTGTATATAAGGCACGATAAAAAAAAACAACTAATTTGACTCTCTTTAAATATATGAACACATAACTGAAAACATGCTGGCTTTTTGTCTAGTGGCAGTATCACAGCCGCTTTGCAACCATGACTGGCCAAACCGCTAAATATAAATTATAGCAGAAAGGAAAGAAAATCTTCCTTTGACTACAGTGGTCCTAAAATTTAGTTTTGTGGTTAATAATTAATCAATTGCTTTCACTAAAAATGCCTAACACTGCTCTAGCCTGCATATATCTGCTCAAAGATTGTAGAGTCTAGACTGTAATGTAGTAAAATTATAACATAACCATAACTTCTTTTCTTACTTTTGAGCAAAATAATGTTGGATTAGTTGATTATGAAAATAATTAAAATACATTGGCTGCAGATGGGCTTTAAAACTGTTAAAACTGGAGGAAAAGAATAAAAAACATTTATTTAAAACATTGTGACTTGGAATGACATTGCTTTATCACATTTTCACAGAGGGGTGAGAACTAAAGTTATGCAAGCACTAACTAGTAAAGGCTTCAAAGTCTGATGCCTGTGTAGCAGTTTGCTTTCTCCAGGCAGTGTAGCAGGATATTTCCATTCAGTGATGTATATAGGAGGAACAGCAGCTTGGTTGACCTTGGTGCTCCTCATGAATCAGCCAAGTACTCAACGTAAGCCCAGGCAGAGGGGAAAAAAATCACTGTGAATAATTTCTTAATGCTTTCACAGAGGAAAAAACAGAAAGGCGAATAAAAGGGGTCAGGCAGAGAGAAGGTGAAGAAAAAGAAGAAGAAGAGCGAAACATAGTGAAAAGTTTTCCTGGATGACAGCGAGACAGAGAGCAAATAAAAACTGGAGAAAAAGAGAGTGGATAACCAAAGAGTAATGTAACAATACACAAAACTGGAGTAAAAAGGAGGGATGAATGAAAGAAAGGCTGTGCATGATAAAGGGGTGAGGTGGTATGGAGCCATTGCTGTGTCCGGTGTCCTGGGATCCTGCTGCAGTCTACATTATTCATGGCAGAGCTAGATTCATCCAGGGTGACTTACATGGCTCATCATTTACATGCTATCACCTATGAATTATTAAAATAATGAGTTGTGGGTCCGATGATCCATAAAGTACGGGGTGGGCTCCCTGAGGGGAAACATTGACTTAGAGGTTGGTCACAAGCAGCTATGGCTAAACTACAGTAGATTCAGAATAACAACAATTCACAGTGTAAAGACAAGAGGAGAAATATATCTTGAATAATGCACTGACATCAATAAAGTTGTCAATAGATTCAAAACGAGTCACGTTGAATAAATATTAAAAAAGGAGCTGCTTTAGAAGTAGAGCAGAATGTGACAACTAGGAGGTAAATATAACCAAAACTAATTATACAACTGAGTTTCGTTTAACATAAATATTAGCAGCAGAGTTGCAAAAAGTGAGGAGAAAAACTGAAAAACACTCAGCAACCAGATGTTGTTGTCATTTTCAGACAAGAACATGATAGCAGATAGTAGTTCTGGGCACTCTTGTGCAGACACAGTACTATACACATAGTCGTATGACGCTACAGTCACACTAGGGAAAACAATGGTTGGAGACCACTCCAGGACCAAAATTACTGTGACCGTATGCAATGAACTTTGAAATGGTTGCTTGGAAGATGAGACCACTGGCAGTGAGTTGCTGTCTTCAGAGCAACTTTGGTGCATCAAGACGGCAATAAAACAGCAAACGGCAAGACAAAATCAGTCAGCTATCTGTCTGTGGTTAAATGGGGTCAAGTTGGCAAATACATGCAATCTGTTTGTGATAATACGATGATTAACGATGATTGAAAAAAACTGCACATCTGTTGCCAGATAGTCACATGAACTTTCATTACTTACATTCAGAGTTTAACCAGAACCTCATAGATCTGAAGAAGAAACTCAGAAATTCCTCTACAAATAGTGACGTAATTGCTGCAGGATGGCAATTTAAATGCAAAATGACATAGGCGCTCTGCAACCTTGCTTTCATATACAGTAAGAATATAATCAGAATACAACCAGTTGGCATCCAGTTAAGTCGAGTACCCTATTGCAAATAGACACATCACAGATGAGTTACTCTCACTGGCGCAGACTGATTGACTCAGGTTGATTGCAACATGTTGGCAATCTGTGTTTATAAATTAGAAGGCAATTACTTGCAAAAACTTTCCCCAATCTGTTTGAGAGCAATTGCAGTCTCCCACCAGGCGACCTAAGCAATCGCCTTGCAATCGAAAGTGCCCAACATCTCCGAGAGGTTGAGTCTGCAACACCCTCAAGCCTCAAATACTTGCAATCAGCCACCCAATGTGGAAAAATCCAGTGCAATCACCGGGCAACCACTGACTTTTCCTAGTCGCAAGGAAGTTTCAGTCCTACATTTATTCTAGTGTGACTGAGCCATTACACATCAGGCATGAAAGGTAGCTGAACCAAAATCAACAGGTGTGTCACTGATAATGACTCCAACTTGGTCCTGCAGTCACACTATACAGAACTTTGCAGACGCATGTCTACACATTGTAGCTTTCTGCTGCCAACTTAGGGCAGTGTCAGAATTATGGGAAATAACCTGGATTCTTCTTCATGTTTATGCTGATGTGGCTGTTCCCTTTTCTGTTCAAACCAACTTTACAACCTGGTTGCTGAGTGTTTTTAGACCTGTGCATGCACAAGCACACACTGTTGACTTGTTATAGAATGTATATGCCCATCTCCATAACTATGTGCAGGTTGAATTCCTGTAATCCTTCCCACACTAAGCCTGAGAGCTAAAAATCCAGCATAAGGAATAGAACTTAAAACACCTAAAGTGCTTAATTTACCTAACCTGCAAACACCTTTGGCTTCTCTGGTGCTGAATATCTGCAGCAATCTTGTTAGTTTAGGGTGAACATGGGTGCACAATGAAGATTATTAAAAATGTCTTTATCTTGTATACCTGGATCTTTTGATAATGCAAAATATTCACTCAGACAGTCACAACATTATATAAAACTCACTTTGTACATGTCTGCCACAGAAAATATAATAATTTAAAGAACCTAAAGAAGCAATATGCACTTAACAATATGAATTTGTGAACCACATTACCAAATATAGCAGCTCATCCATGTGATGCATAGAGAACAAAATACAGTATCACTATAATCATAACATCCACCTAAACCTAAGGGGACATCCAGAAGTGGTATCAACAGAGGGATATATCAGAGGGACAGCTCAGTCACTCCCAGGATGGACAGGATTAGAAATGGATATATCAGAGGGACAGCTCAGGTTGAACAGTTTGGATGTGGATGTCATGAAAGAATCTTTTATATGGGAGATTTTTGGCTGCACACAACTTGTGGTCCTGGAGGCATTTTAGAGCTTTACGTGTGGGCAATAATAGGTTATAGACCATACGCTTTATAGTTAATTTCTTTAATATATGATTATACTGCAGCTCCTTATTGTAAATTATATCCATGTGTAAAAGATAAGGGTCTGTTCTAAAGCATGATGGTTTGGCAGAGTAAAGGGCTGAATTCTAATCTCATTTTATGAACTTTAATATTATAGTCACGGATCCAATGTTTTCTCTGCATCTTCCAGTTTCCCTCTTGACTCCACTCTTCTTGCTGTGGCTGCTTTAAAAAATAGCACATGTAGAGGGAAAGTTTTTTCTTTTTTGTTCATTTTTTTCTACAGAAAGGGAACACAGTACTGTAAATAAAAATCTTAACTGTCATTAAAATCAATCCTAAAACTTCAGACAACCCTGCCTTTCAGTAACTACACACAAGAAGTTTGCTGCAATCAACATAATTTACTACTTATGTTATTGAAGCTAGGCTGAAAAGAGAGGGGATGACCAGTGAGCAGCAGCTTCATGCTGAGAAAGGGCACTACAGATGTAATGTTTGCTCTGAAGTATAGCAGGACCTGCACTGTGTCTTTGTAGATCTAGAGAAAGCCTATGATAGGGTGCCAAGAGAGGAACTGTGGTACTGCATGAGGAAGTCAAGAGTGGCAGAGAAGTATGTGAGGTTGGTGCAGGACATGTATGAGGACAGCAAGACAGTGGTGAGGTGTGTGGTAGGAGTGACAGATGGGTTCAAGGAGGGGATTACATCAAGTATTGGCTCTGAGCCCGTTCCTGTTTATGATGGTGATGGACATGATGACAGAGGTCAGACAGGAGTCTCCATGGACTATGATGTTTGCAGATGACATTGTAATATATAGTGAGAGTAGGGAGCAGGAGGAAGAGTCTGGAGAGGTGGCGGTATGGGCTGGAGAGAAGAGGAATGAAACTCAGCAGAAGCAAGACAGAATACATGTGTGTGAATGAGAGGGAGACAGGTGGAAAGGTGAACATGCAAAGACTGGAGACAGTGAAGGTAGATGAGTTTAAATACCTGGGGTCAACCTTCTAAAGCAACGGACAGTGCCTAAGAGAGGTGAAGAAGAGAGTGCAAGCAGGGTGGAGCGGGTGGAGACAAGTGTGAAAGTGAAGGTTTACAAGATGGTAGTGAGACCTGCTGTGATGTATGGTTTGGAGATGGTGGCACTGACAAAAAGACAGGAGGTGGAGCTCCTCCTGTGGAGGTGGAGAGTTGAAGATACTAAGATTTTCGCTGGGAGTCACTCCCAGGATGGACAGGATTAGAAATGGATATATCAGAGGGACAGCTCAGGTTGAACAGTTTGGAGACAAAGTTAGAGAGGCAAGGCTGAGATGATTTAGACATTTGAAGATGAGGAATAGTGGATGTATTGGACAATACATGGATGTAGTGAAGCAGGACATTCAGAGGGTTAGTGTGACAGAAGAAGATGTTAAGGATAGGGTGAGATGGAGGCAGATGATCTGCTGTGGTGACTCCTAAAGGGAGAAAAACTTGCTCAAGAAGTTGTCCTGCCATACTAGGTGTGATCAAAGATGATATAGATCCTAGGTCACCAATAGCAAACCACGATCCAGATCCGTACCCAGACAGCATTCTTTACGGACTTAGACGTATTACTACTTTTTGACTGACCATTTTTACTTTACTCTGTGCAACCTTTCTTGTATTTACGATAGGATTATTTTAATCTGTACAGCTTTTTCCTTTGTCTTTATGGTAGTCAAGGTATGTACACAGGAAACACAATCGTGTGCATTGTAACTTAAGCTCTTGTGAAAATGGTAAATGGTAAATGGACTGATTCTTATATAGCGCTTTTCTACTCTCCCGGAGTACTCAAAGCGCTTTATACAACATGCCTCAATTCACCCATTCACACCCATTCGTACAAGCACTTCTTTCTATGCTTTTATATAAGTGCTTTCTAACCATTCATACACATTCATACTCCGATGAATGCATCGGAGAGCAACTTGGGGTTAGTATCTTGCCCAAGGATATTTGGCATGTAGACTGGAGCAGCCAGGGATCGAACCACCAACCTTCCGATTAGTAAGTGACCTGCTCTACCTCCTGAGCTACAGCCACCCCAACTAAACTCTGTGAGGGAAAGTCCGAAGAAGTAAGTCAGGAAAACAGACAGAGAGAAAAAGGGGGTTTACGTGTGAAATGTAGTTATGGAAAAAGCAAAAAAGGGGAAACTCAAACTACACTTTTTCATTTTTTAAATTAAGCACTTTATTAGAAGAACTTGTTCAAAAGCTCTGTTTTTTATTTTTGAATGCAAACCTTATTTTACTTGAAGAGCAAAGAACATTTTTATTATTTTATTATTAGAGTACACTCTCCAGTTAATTGTAAAAATTAATAATAAACATTGTTAAAATACTGTTGAATTGTACTTTATTTATTTTACTTGACAGCCAGTTGTTGACTGTATACAGACATTGATACTGTTAGGCTACTTCAAAATATATTGCACTGATTCTGGACCGTTGTTTGAGGAAATTTTCTCTAACTGGACCTCCTTAAATTTTAATTGAATACCTCTGTCTTTTTGATACCTATATCAAAACATTTTATACAGAATAATATGTATTTCGAAGTTCAGCAAGCTTCCTGGAACATAATAAAAAAAATTTTTAAGAAACCAACTATCCAGAGTTAACATAGAACCATCCCATCTAATTATTTTTTGACAGCTAGCATGCCCTCAGGCAGCAGCTAACAATGAGACTTGATAATGGTGTGCACAACATACACTCTAAATTTAAAGTTTCTGATTTTAAATTGAATCCATTTATTTGAGAAATGGACAGAAAGCTCAAGTGGCTTTATTTAAAACAAACACAGCACTGATTAAATTATTAATATCAGCATAACCACTAAATGAAGAGGGTGAAGCTTTAAACTTTTTATCATCACTGAAAGCAAAAGAGACATGAAGCTTCCATACTAAATGACTGCTCTGACTAATAGCAAATTATCAACAATGATTTAAGCTAAGTGATTTACAGTCATGTCTTGTCTATTCTTCAAAAAATATGTATCTCACCCATCTGATTATGCACTGAAATTCAGTGCAGTGATAAGATATGAGGAAGCTCTAAGGGAATAGCTGCAGTAAAAACCTTTCAAGTATAAATCATCTAGTGCAGAGTGGTGATCAAAGGCAGGCACATGATTCTATATAATAAAAATGCTAATCGTTAATTAATGCTAATCGTCATAGTGGGCTGAGTTCAAGATGTCTCTTTTATCTTTGAATTCCCCTTTGAACTAGGCAGATATTCATATTTATGCAGGTGCAGATGCATGTTGACACGGCTGAATGCCGTTAGCTTGGGAAAAGCTTTGTGATCCGATCTGAAAATACAGCAACAACAACAGGATAAATAAGACTTCAGTTCTATAATAATATGTGTACAGGCAGCAGGGCAGTGGGGTAATTTGAAAGCTGCAGGACAAGGTTTTTTCTTTCTCTTGTTTTGATCCTATAGGGACACGACATGGACCACTTAGGAAGATTAAAAAGAAACTACAGACAGGTGGAAACAGGTCAGTAAGAAAGACACAGTATGTTAGAACTAAGTGTGATTTGTCTTACTAATACATCGGAAATGCTTTCTGCCTGAAGACAGGCCTTCAGTGGCAGCTTTCAGCTTTTCGCATGCTCAGTAATGTAATTGTGGTATAGCAAATGAAATTATCCTTCAGAAGGTACTCATGATGAGAGCGCAGGGTGTAGGCTCAAGTGCTTTTATGACACACACATTCCAGTTTGTAGTCCTTGAGTCAGAAATGAAATTAAATATTTTTTCAAACCCTGTGAACCACCAGGACATAAATTCTAGGGGGAGAAATTCAAAATCTCACTGCTACTTTAATCTAAATTTGTCTAAAAAAAATGTTTAAAGATGTTTAGTTGGAGATGCACTAATCAGGCTTGGATACAGTTAGATCCACAAGTATTTGGGCAATAACACACATTTTGTGCCGTTGCCTCTGTACACCACCACGGTGGCCTTAAAAACAAACAATCAAGATGTGACTGAAATGCAGACTTTCAGCTTCAACTCGAGGAGTTAAAGCTAGAGTTATGTGTGGTAGACGTTGGTGAATTTGTGCACAAATCATAAAGAGGATGAGAACCAATGTTTTGATAATGGCTCTTTGTAGTGCACAGAGGTGCATGTGGATACAGAGCCGGGAATGGTTGGAGTGTGATTTGACACTTCAATCAAACAGATTTAATCCAAAATGTAAATTTCAGGATGTGGAGGTCCACTTTAAACTAAATCTGCCAGCACCTCTCCAGAAGACTCTTGCAAAAAGGCAATCAGGTCATGCAAGTGATGTAACAGTCACTTTAATTCAGATTTGACTGTTCACACTGAGGTTGCATTGCAAAAAATTCAGAATTAGGACCATATATGGATTTGTCTCAAATCAGAATTGCAAAAGATCAGATTTTGTGTGATTTGTGTTGTTCATACTGTCATAAAAAAAAAAAAAAAATACAGAGCTGAGACACAGACAAGCAACGAATAAAATTTCAGATTTGGGCAGCTTTTACGTGTGACCTTTTCTATGAGTTGTTGAAATGCAGGCAGCAAAAGGTTCGCTTAAGGTTCTAATGCTTCCTAGCGATGTGCAGTATAAATCAACAAAGACACCATACAGGTAAGTGCAAGGATATTTGTTCTATTAAACAATACTGCAACTGTATCTAATTTTCTCATTATGTTTACACAATAGCTGGTAATCTGCAAGTGCAGCCATCTACCTTTTTCTAATTTTCACTTTTGGTAAGACTTTTGAGACTTTTGCTCAAAAGTCTTGTCTGTCTGTGTAGCAGTTATCCATGTTAACACAGCTCCTGCCACTGAGGAGGTATTCCTGCAATCTGTCTTTTAATGTTATACAGTTATGTAAAAAAAAAAAAAAGCTTTTGTTCTTTCTTTTGATATAATATTCAGAACCCAGACGTAATTGTTGGAACCACGAATTCTGCTGTCTCCTGAAAAATCCTGAAGGAGAATGTTCAGCGATCAGTTTGTGCCCTGAAGATCAAGCTCACTTGGGTTTTGCAGCAGGACAATGATCAAAAAGACACCATCAAGTCCACCTCTGAATAGCTCCAAAAGAACAAAGTGAAGGTTTTGGAGTGGTCTAGTCAAAGTCCAAGCTTAAATCCGATTGAGATGCTTTGGCAGGGTTCATGCTCGAAAACCCTCCAATGTGGCTGAATAAAAAATATTCTGCAAAGAAGAGTGGGCCAAAATTCCTCCACAGCGATGTGAATAACTCATTGCCGGTTATTGCAAAAGCTTGATTCCAGTTCTTAGTGCCAAGGGTGGCACAAAAAGGTTTTTAGATTTAGGGGTCAATTACTTTTTCACACAGAACCAGGTAGGTTTGGATAACTTTTCCCTTAATAAATGAAATCATTATTTAAAAACTGTATTTTGTATTTACTTTGGTTATCTCTGTCTAATATTAAAATTTGTTTGATGATCTGAACTATTTAAACGTGATAACTATGCAACAAATTAAGGAATCAGGAATACTTTTTTACGACACTGTATATCCCTTCTCTGTGACATCAAACAGATCCAAGAGTAGAAAAAAAAGAGCATTTAGAGCAGTCTGAAGCTTGAGCTTTTAGCTCACAGCAATAACTTGTACATACATGGACCTCATTATTTGAAACTTTGACAATGTTTAAAATTGTAACACTATATAAGTAAAAGTATATGTAAGACAGAAAATAATGAAAACCACAACAGGTAACAACTTTAAGCAAATGTTATCTAGGCAGATTTATACTGTTTCCCTTTCCTTTTTCTTGGAGGTACGATATTAGTTTATGTTTCCTACTAAAAACACTGTTTTGCCACATTTTTTGTTTTGCTGAAGTACATGTCAACATATTTGGATTCTGTTTTTAATTAATTCTGCTCAGACCTGAAAATGCCTCCAGTCACATGGTTTTGACTGACCCACAAACACTTTTCCCCTCTCTTCTTCTCAACATCTCCTCCTCAGCTTGCTCATCCTTCCACTTTTTCCCTTTACTCCTTGCACTCACACAAAATGTGATAATAAAAACACCACAGAAGCTAACACAGCCACAGACAAAGACTGAGGGAAAACAATACAGCTGACTGTCCTCGAAAAGGGAAAATAAAACAAAACAAAACAAAAAACAAAGCAAGCACAAGATGCTCAGTAAGCCCTAGGTAATTAATTAGGACTGTTCAGGTTTAGTCATGGCTTAATACCCAGCAGTGCAGTGCTAAATTGCAGTGAAGTTAAAGCTAATTAGGCCTGTCTTTTAAGCCGTGATGTGTTTTATTTATGGCAGCATTTCTGGAGTGTTTTCTTAATTTATGTGGCACTACCATGGTGACCGACTGCTGGTTTTAAACTCTGAGTGTCACAAAGCCATCATAAATCTTATTATTGGGTGGAATGAGTATGTTAATAATGTAAAACAAGAACAGTTTATGAATATTCATAGTACATGTGATAGATCTGGGTAAGGTTTTATGAGTTGCCATATAGCCTGGCTCTTGGCAGGCAGCTCATTCTCAAAAACTATTCGTCATCTAAAGGCGTCATTGTGGACCTTCTCATCTATAAAGGCACTAAAGTGGTTTTCAGACTTGAGCTAAACACTTTGGACTCTTTGAGGCTTTTCATCACAGGTTTAAACATTTTTCTTTTTTGTTATGAATGTGAAGACAGACAAGAAGAATTTATAACCAGCCAAGAGTCAGATTTACATCAGTGAATGTGTCAACATGGACAGAAATATCCTGTTTATGAGGCTCATCCAGGCTCATCTGATTAAGCATATCCCCCAGTGTTTCTGCACCTAATTACATTTAGGAGTTTTTAAGGGCTTTTTATTAACACATAAAATGTAATTTCTTTTTTAAATTATTGTACTTGTTAAAGAACAATGATATATTTATTTAAATAATAAATAATTGGACATCTCAGTGGTTTATTGACATTTATATTACAGTTATACATAGATTTGTGCTAAGCCAACACATTCTTTTTGTGGGGCTTTACGTGATGCTGTTTTTTCAGATGCGTTGCACCATTACATACAATTTAGCATCTGTGCTTTCATGCACAAAAAATAATTATCAGCCTGGGGACCATGGCACTTAGTTCTACTTTTTCCCACTGACATTTTTTCCACTCTCTTTTTGCTTTTGCTTTTAATTGCTGGCTACATTTAGCCACTAAAAGGTGCTTGGTTATGTTAAAAAATGATGACTTGGGAGTGACAGCAAAAGGACACCTTGTGTGTGACTGAGATATACAGTTGTGCTCATACGTTTACATACCCTGGCAGAATTTGTGATTTTTTGGCCATTTTTCAGAGAATATGAATGATAATACAAAAACTTTTCTTTCACTCATGGTTAGTGGTTGGATGAAGCCATTTATTATCAAACAATTCTG
>VUQS01030235.1:9356-23619 GCA_015108495.1 Heterochromis multidens | reverse complement strand
GACACATATCAAAGGAGAGAGTACATGTGGGTGAGAAAATCTAAAAAAAAAAAAAAAAACTAAAAAAAAACAAACTGATGACTAATTAAATTTTTGCTATAAATCTTGTCTAATCTCCATGAGACAGAATGTGTGTTTGTGCTGTCAACAAGATGTGTGGGTGTTTCATCAGAGCAGGTGTGTGTTCAGTTGGTGTTGAAAGAGAAGATGTTGCCACTAATGTAATATAACCAACTTCCTTAATGTCCCACCCACCAAAAGCATCTGTGTTTCTTTTTAATGTTCCCCACCCACAAGCCTGACTCAAAGTGTGACAAATGGAGCAGTTCTATAAACATATGGGATGACTTTCATTTTAAAAAATTCCTTACAAGTGCCATTTCAATTTAATTCAATTCAATTTGAAGCTACTGTGTTGTCCTGGGGGAAAAAAAAGGTAGAAATGTATCTTGCTTGTTGCTTTGGAACCAGTTACTAAGAACTAAGAAGATCAGTAACAATACTCTAGGTTTGAAGGAGCAGTGATATGCATTGATAAAAATAACAGACAAATAGCTAAACACACCCCAGTTTTGTGTACTGTGGTGGAAGGCTACATTTCTGCGGTGACTAGACTATCAGCTTTAAAACACTCAGTGCCAGAGGGGTTTAATAATGAGGGCAAAAGCTGATGATGTGTGGAGTCAAGTGACTCATCAGCACCATAAGCTTTTGCCCTCAGGCAAATCTGATGGTTCTACCTACAGTAGATTCATTAGAGCTGATGAATCTATTGAATTGACCTACAGTAGATTCATCATATTTGCCTGAGGGCACACATCATCAGCTTTTGCCCTCAGACAAATCTGATGAATCTACTGTAGATTCATCAGAAAGACAAAATGTTGCTGTAGATTCATCAGATTTGTCTGAGGGCAAAAGCTGATGATGTGTGGAGTCAAGTCACTCCACACATCGTCAGCCACACATCTGATTTAATTTTCAGCCTTTGACTGCACTACCATGTCGGACGACACTTGAAAAACTGCCCTCATTTTTGACAGTGAGTTACCGATACCAAAACATATTACTAACACGTTAGAGCATTTTCATTTAGAGGTTGCTATACTGTGCTTTGCAACACCACAAATTCACTCAGTTTGTGTGACAGAAAAAATAATTCACTAATCTTTCTGTCTTAAATTATTTATCTTCCACTTGATCTGGGAAGGTAAATAATTAGTCTAAAATAATTCTTTAGTGCTTGAAAGAGCTAACCAGCTCCACTTCCCACAGTGACTTTAACAAGGTGTCATGCTGTTTGTTGGCTTTATTTAGCATAAGGTTGCTGTTATCAAACCACTTTGTGAGTTCTGTGCCATAGTAACTTCAAGCTGCTCCCATATTTCCCCACATACAGTAAATGGATCCACATGTGTGGTTTGACACAGATTCTACATTTATCCAAGCTCAGGAGTAGCACTAGGAATACACTAGCTTGTGTCTCCTCCCAGGGAACTGAACCAGGGAACTTTCCCATGTAAGATGAACACATTAACCACTAGACCACAGAGGCACAGCTAAATCGCAGTTAATTTAGACATTAAATTACATACAGAAGATGCTTAGGGAGTATAGCTACATTAACAGCATTAAAGCTAAGGAAAACTGCACAAGTTCTTGAATTTTTCTTTATTCCAAGTTGGCCTAAAGAGAGAGAAATAGTGTGAGAAGCTAAAACAGCCGGTTTGAGACAACTGATGAACTGAGGGTCTGTACGAAGATAAATATTAAATATTTTGAAAGCTGAATCACCAAAGCTACTCTAGTGGAGCCCAGGGTTATAAATGGAGCTAGAATTGTGCATAGCAGATGCTCTTTTAGTGATGAGTAAGCAAGATCTGTCTGTGCATGTTCTCAATCATCCAGGTCATGGTAGTCTTAAGCACTTGAAATGAAGGGAACTGGACTTCTTTTTGGTTCGTGAAGACAAAAAACTGACAAGTGGGGTTGTCCCCTTGGAGGTGTTACTGAGAATTATTTACCTACCCTGTAATCATGTGAGGGTCACATGAGCTAAGGTGTGAATCAAGACTGTCAGTACCACCTCCAAGAGGACAACCCCACTAAGGGTTAAAAACCTGGGGCTCTCCATCAGTTTTTAGGACTGACGAAGCCTCTTGGATGAGGCAAAACATCTTCATAAATCTAAAAGAAGTCCAGCTGCCTTCATTTCAAGTGCTTAAGAAGCAAACAAGATCATAAATCTGACTGCTTGCTGCTACAGTTACATTTTGCTCACTACCAAACACCATTAGTTCAATTCCCAGACCTATCTGTGGAGTAATAGATATGTTAATGTATGAGATTTCAAGTACTTTTATATTTATTGCAACCTCTGTGTTTGTTGTTGCTATCACACCCAACAGAAATCATGGTGAATATTTTTTCTCACCTGTTCAGTGGATGCAGAAGGGAGTAGTGCTTGACTGAAAGTGTCTCCTTGGTCTGATGAGAAATACATGACACGAGGAGATCTCTAGGAGCAAAATAATGTATGACTATATAGATAGAATATGTACTAATTGATAAACAAAAGTGTGTAAATAATGATCCAGGCATCTTACTGGGTCTTCCATGACGGAGAAGAAGAGAAACGCTCCTATGTACCCAAAACTATAGATGTCCTCATGGATTATGGTGAAGCTCTTCCCCAGATCCTTTGTTCTTTTCAGAATTAAATCTCCCCTCTCTTCTGCCTCAACTATGGTGACAAGTGAAAGGCTCAGTAACACGAATATGCTCAATAAGAAATCTGCACTTGCCTTAAACATATTTCAACTCATTGCAGGCAAAATAACTGCACATCTGTCTGCATACAGCACGCACCCTCACATGCAACACTTACTTGAATGTTTTGTGTGAAAAATAGTACTTTGTACTTATTTTGAGCTTGTATTTAAGAAATTAAGCTTTGACGTGTATAGAAGAAGTGGCTCCATAGTGTATTGGTTTACACATTTACTTAACAAGTGAAAGATCCCCAGTTTGATCCTGGGAGGAGACACAAATCCCTTTGGGGTTGTGTCAGGAAGGGCACTTAGTATAAATAATCCACCAAATAAAAAGCTGTGGAGAAAAGCCCATAGTGTTTTCTCATGGAGCTGTCTAAGAATAAGTACTGCTCTACTTACTGGTTTAGTAATCTTACCAAATATAATTCAAACTTGATCTCAATACACTATACTCTGCCTCTCAGTTCCTCACACAACCAGGTACTTTATCTTTATTTACTTATTTTGCATTGTGCATTGTTAATAGCTTTTATGCTGCCTTGTAATCAAAGGATTTTCTCCTGTGAGATAATAAAGATCTTAACTAAGCCACAAGCAGCCATAAAGTTGCAGATTAGATTAAACATTAACAGTAGAATGATTACGACTAGGTGAATGCTGTTTCACACAAAACAAAAACATAGCACACTAAATTTCACACAAACCTTTATTACAAATTGTCTGTGATCTTTAAAACGAACCAGTGTTTTAAAAAAGCTATAAATGCTATTTGAGGACATTTTGTCAAACCTTTAGTGGCTTTACAGGTTCTTACCTGCATCTACTTGACTGCAGCTGAAGAACAAATTTATGCCAGCCCCCCTAATGGAAAGAGGAAGTTCCAAACATTTCACAAACACGAAAAAATGTCACAATTTTAATAGGTCCTGTTTCTTTTTAAAGAACCATTTTTTCTTCAGAAAAATAACTTAGCCACATTGTATGTATCATATCAGTTTATTCAAAGCTAATTCCTACATCTTAACATGTGTCATTATATATTTTCCAGTGCTGTTATATACGTGCCACAGAGCTATCTACTCTGTGATATAATGAGTAACTTTATTTCCTCTTTATTCTCACCATGAGAAAGAATGCACTCCTTCATGAACTTTTGTCCACTTGGCCCCAAAGTCCAGAGAAAGCCAAAGACCGCCCTGAAAGTCAGAAAACAGAACAATGTTTCCACTTTAAGGAGTGTACCTGATGTGTGCTTGTGTGTATGATAAACATGTGTGTCTGTGTGATAGTCAAGAATATTAAACAAAGCAACGAAAACCACTAGTCCCTTAGTGGTTTCCGTTGCTTTGTCCTTAAAAGTCAAACAAACTCACATCAATGCTGAGGGCCACAAGATAGTCAGGGTTGGAGAAATGGTATGTGATTGGCTGTACCAGGTGAAAGGGCAGTTGGATGAACTTGAAGGTCGCACCAGCATCCGTGGAGGTGAAGATAATCCCACCTGGATTGTCAAGCACTGGTGTGTCTGCTGTTAAAATCACCTATCAGTGAAAATCAATGTAAAACAGCTTAGAGGTGGAAATTTGGGGACACTTTGAGCTTCACTAATAACTTTTTGTAGATTTGTGCAGAACTCCTTGCTTAAAATTCAATGCATGCCAGGAACAACTTCTTACATAATGGTCTCATTAAAAAATGTTTACAATGCAACCCTTCTAAGCATGAAAAAATACTGTATTTCTGATTTCACGAGCAAGAATAAATTATGTTGAAAAATTCTAAAAAACAAGGCAAAGAAGAAAAACATCCACCCCCTGAGCTATAGATTCTGCTTACATAGATCTGTGCAAGATAATCAATCAAAATGCTGTAACTGGTGTCAAAGCATCTCCATGTCGATGCTTTTCTGTAGGTCTATTTTTTAACACATCAGCCACAAAAGTGTAAGAACACTAGTGGTTAACACTCGAGCTGATTAGACGTTAGTATATAAGATGTCTTTACACCTTTATGTGGCAACATCACAAATTCCAGAGCCAAGCGTGCAAAAGAGTTTACCAACTGACACTAACTGCTCTCTCATTACACACACATTGTTAGTGGGGGTGTAAAATGGTGCTACTTACAGAAACCCCAGGTCCGACGCTGACTCCAAATTCCTCCTTAATAAATGTGTGGTTGATGCTCTGAGAAATGTCATGAAAAGATTTGCCATAATCCGTGCTGATGAGAGAGGAAAGACGTTTACGTTTTAATTGAGGTACACACAGAGTTGCTGATCAGATTCTAACTCACCTTCGGTAAAGTCGCGAGGAGCCTCCTTCATGAAAAGAATGAACTGGACCACTGAATGTTGACAGCACCAGGACCACCTAGTAAATGAAGTAACGTGGTTACAACTTTACAATGATTGGGACAGGGTGAAAATGTCTCAATTAGATCTCCAAGATTAAGAGGATCCACTCTTATAGGCACACTTTACTTTGAGTTTTAATTTCAAAGCAGCTTGTTGTATAACATCTGTCTTACTGCACAAAAACCTGGTCAAGTCTCTGCTTTCCTTCTATAAACAAATCCTCAAAGTACAAGATTCAAAGCTAAGAGATTGTCATCGCTATAAGATCCTATGAAATGTAGGTTTTTCTTATTTTTTTCCTTAACTCCTTATTTGTCTATTGCAGCAGTCAGTGGCAGCCCCAATAGGACTAAAGCATCTACAAGAGTTTTCTGAGTAAAAGTAGTGGGAATGTGAAATTACATACCCACAGATATTAAAGAATCAGGAGGCTTTGCTGTGTTTAAAACGAGCCTCAATCATATTTCATTCCTAATCTATATAACATAATATTTAATTCATAATCTAATATTGATGGACTTTTGTGTATATTGGTGTTTATGTAGTTTTTTTGTCATCTTTTTCCTTCTGTCTAGATGCCACAGAACAACAGACTCTGGTGCAACTACCTTTAAATGTATGCTGCCCCTGCACAATTAAGCAATGAACTTTATGTAATACAAAGCTACTCACCCCTGTATCATCACCAACCCATGTGAGAATTACATAGGAACCATCATCACCATTAAAACCCGTCTAGAAGAAAGAGAGAGGAGAAAAGCTCACACATCACAAAAACAGACCTAACAAACTAAATTGCATTTCTTCTCACAGTTTCCTAAATGATACTATTTGCCAAAGGTGTATATGGACTTACAAACATAACTAATAATATATATCTGTTTATAGCAGTTTCCCTTGTTTGAAAAACTTGTTAAGCAATGCAAAACACAGAAAAAATCTCTGGTACCAATTTGAAAGTCCTTGAAACTCTTTCTTCACAATACATGAAACGCATGATGGACATTCCACCTGCCTATATTTCCCAAACCCTGCCTAGCCTCTGAACAATGTCATAACTGAACTACAGCTCACCTCATGTGTGTTGTCATCCAGAACCTTGTGTTCGGCGGGGGTGAGGGGGAGCCGACAGGAGGTGAAGGGAGGACCGTGAGAAGGTTTGGAAATGCCTGGGGAGCTGCTAGTATCCCTCCTGATGCGTGGGCGCACTTGGCCCTGGCTCTCGTCCTGCTGAGCCTGGCGGAAAGTCAGGGTCTTCCCCCCGTGGATTCTGCATTCAGCTCCGAGGAGAAGAAGGACGGATAGCCTCAAAAGGACCAGAAGTGTCCAGATCATGTTGACAATGATGTAACTCTAATGAAAAAAAAAAAATTGAGTCCCACTGCCCGATGTGCCTAGCGATAATGATTCACTTTTGTTGCACTCTAAAGGTAAGTGGGGGTGGGAAGTGCTTGGACGGGTTATTAACATAAAAAGTGCTGCGTTAAGTGGCGCTTACACCGCTAGCAGGTGCTTCTGCCCGCATTTTGGTGACCTAACTGCAGGGAGGATCTACACTTCAAAAAGTTTTTGGAAGTGCGTGTTATAACAGTTTGTAACGAATTCACAAATAAACCCGTGGCATTTAATGACTACCTGCAAGAGATTAATTCGTGATTCACAATTACAGAAGTTAAGCGCATTAACAGCCGAAATAGTGAAGTTCTGACTGAAAGTGGTAGAAGGCGTTAATGTGACATAACAGCGTATTAGTATAGTCAAGTCAACGCAAGAGGTCGACATGTATTCAGCTGTGTTGCTTCCAGATGGGTGAATATGGTAGGTCACAGTGCAAGAATTCCTCGGGGGGGTTAAGCGCTTTGACGCACATGCAATTTAGGCTATGATTCATACAGTAAAGTTTCTGTGATGTCAAGGTCATGTCCTGAACAAGTGAGATCTGAACAAGGAATCAAATGACGTTTTTTTGTGAGCGGTTCCATGGGATTACGCACAGCTGCGTTCCCGCGGACTGATCCAGCTTTGACAAGCTTCCCGTATCCCAACTGCAATCAAAAACTTTTTATTGCAAAGACACTGTGTGAGCTATTTTAGAAATGTTTCATCTTAACAGATCCGGAAGAGAATGATACGAGATGCATAGTAGGTGGAATAATACATGGGTTCCAATTAGGATTAAAGATAAAGAAAATGTATTATACTCGTCCCGTATCCTGTTAGGGGAAGGAAATCAAAACCACAGAACTGGCAAAACAAGTCAATTAGACATCTAATAACTCACCTATGAGTAGGTGAATATTAGATGCCATACCAAATGGGGAGTCTTCTTCATTCACAAAATTAAGTCACAGAGTTCTACAAATTCCTGTGCTGGGACCAATTCTATTTATATTATACATGCTTCACTTAGGTAATATTATTAGATAATACAGCATACATTTTCATTGCAGTTGATACCCAACTTTATTTATCCATGAAGCCAGATGATACCAATCAACTAGTTAAACTACAAGCATGTCTTAAAGACACAAAGATCTGGTTGACCTCTATCTTCCTACTTGTAAATTCAAACAAAACTGAGGTTATTGTCCTCAAAATCATGAAACATGGTGTCTAACCAGATACTTACTCTGGATGGCATTACCTTGACCTCCAGTAACACTGTAAAGAATCTGAATATTCTGTCTCAGAGAAATGCTGAAAAGCGAGTTCATGCATTTATTACTTCTAGGCTGGATTATTGTAATTCATTATTATCAGGTTGTCCTAAAAACTCCCTGAAAAGCCTTCAGTTGATCCAAAATGCTGCAGCGAGAGTACTGACAGGGACTAGAAAGAGAGAGCATATTTCTCCCATATTAACTTCTCTTCATTGGCTCCCTGTTAAATTCAGAATTGAATTTAAATACTTCTCCTCACACACAAAATCTTGAATAATCAGGCCCCGTCATATCTTAAAGACTTCACAGTACCATATTATCCTAACAGAGCACTTTGCTCTCAGAAATGTGGTTCCTAGAATTTTTAAAAGTGGAATGGGAGGCCTTCAGCTATCGGGTCTCTACTATGGAACCAGCTCCCAGCAATAGGCTTAGGCTACTGGGGGGCTTCCTGTGATACACTACTGTGTGTTTCTTCTGCAGCCAACCTCTTTTCATTCTCTGTGTGTTTATACAACACTACTGTATTTAATCATTAGCAATTACTAAACTCTACTTCTCTCTCCTATAGTTTGCCTTTTGTTCTGTCTTTCTCTGCTCTCGTCTTTCCCCTCACCCAATGGTCTCAGCAGATGGCTGCCCCTCCCTGAACCTGGTTCTGCCAGAGGTTTCTTCCTGTTAAGGGGGAGTTTTTCCTTCCGTCACCAAGTGCTTGCTCATAGGGGGTTTCTTTCTAATATTGTAGGGTCTTTACCTTACAATATAATCTGCCTTGAGGTGACTGTTGTTGCGAATTGGCACTATATAAATAAAATTAAATTAAACTGAATTGAATTTATAATAGGTGGAATAATACATCAAATGAATCCAATTAGGATTAAAGGTAAAGAAAAAAAAGTATTATACTGGTTCCGTATCCAGTTAGGGGAAGGAAGCGGAAACCACAGAAGTGGCAAAACCATTAAACATCTAATAATTGGTGAGAACTTAAGTGTGGCACATTAGCCAGAAACACAAAACACAATCTTGTAATGACTCACCTCTAATGGCTTGTTTTTTTCTTTTTTGGGGGTTTTTTTCTGCTGTGCAGTGAAACCGTTAAAGCTCCACTGATTATTTTTGGACACTTGAGAAGACTAGAGATCATTAAGTGGTAAACCACAAAACTGTTATACAATTCACTTTCAAGAGTACACTTCTCATGGTGCAGAAGCAAACCAAGTCCCTTGCAAGCTCAAGTTCTATGCAAAATTGTGCCCCAAAAATACTGTTTTTCTTTAATAGAATCCACCTACAAGCAAAATCAGATGCTTCACTGTGTATCTTTTTTCTTAAACCAGGGGTTTTCTTTTTCAGTCTTCAACAACAATTCAGTGTTCAAGATTACATGGTCAAAAACCCCCATTCTCACGAAATGACTCTTACTTCACTTTCTATTTTCTCTGATGTTGTCTCCTGAAAAACCTGAGATGAGATCTGTGCCTAATGGGAGCAATGCCAAACTTTATCTATAAAAAGTTTTTTTTATTAAAGCTGAAATCCTGCAGGTCATTTCCCAGCTGTGTTGTGCAACACATAATTATTTAATTCATAGAACTGTTCGTCAGAGCAAAGAGGCAGACAGTGAATGGGGAACTTGTTGCGCAATTCTCAGTGGATTCCTGAAAGTTTTTAAAGGCTTTTTTTTTTTTTCTTACTTTATTTTGTCTTCTAGATAAGTTAGGTTGTGTCAGGACCTGTCAGTTTTGTGGAATTCTGCATCCCTCTTTTTGTGTTGGTGAATCACTACCAAAATGATTTCTTTTATTCCCCTCTTGCACTAAAGGCAACCTATGACTTCTCTTCCTATTGCAATAAACTTGCACTCATTTTAAAAAACACCTATCAAAAAAGAAAAGTTTAATTCATTTTATTTAGAACATCTAATACAACAAGTTTTACTTTTAACACAAAGAAAGTGTTCTGTGTTCAGTAGTGCTTTTAGAGAATAGCTGCTACAAGATCTGACAGCAGATGATAGGCTACAAAAACAGCCCAAACACAAACATCCAGTTGGACGATAAATCCACATCAGTGAAATGTCCATGCCTTTCCAGACAGGTGCAGAACATGTCCAACAACTGAAACATGACGATCTTCTCAAGAGCCAATGTTTTTAGTCCCAGACCACCCTCTCCGGTCGCTTGAAGAGAGGTCCCTCTGTGCCGGTTGGTCCAGCTCCTGTAAGTAGTGGTGGTTCTGGACATACATGAGACCACCAACGGAGTCCGCTATTTCATAAAGGACTGCAAGGACAGTAAGTGCTGTTCCAATGATATACATTTTCAGGATGGCTGCCACCATGGCTCCTGTGTGAAGAAAAGCCGTCTGCAAGAAAGAAAAGTAAATATTCATATTTTGATAACAGCCAAATGATTTTGAACAATGTTTTCTCATTTGACATCTATTCCTCAACATGTACAATAAACCAGATAAAAGATGGATAAGGACATGAAGTCACCTATGCATGTGATGACAGATGGCAACGCATATCTTCTCAACAGCCTACAGATTTTTGAAGCCAAGCAGCTAGCTGAACAGGGATATTTGAAAACACAGTTATGTGTATTTTGGCCAATATTTTTGTCGATCCTTAGTGTTTATACCCCGGCAGAGTTACATGGCTGCAGTACAAACGTGCATTTTGCAGTTCACAACATAACACAAGAGACAGTGTTCTGTTTTCGAGAGAAATTATCTAGGAAGGAAGCTTGAGTCACCAAGTCATCAACAGGAAGAAAAAAAAATTATGCTGCGTTTGCAAGCTACTGGAAGAACCAATTTTATCTTTAAGCACAGTCTAAAATCTTCAGACGTCTACACATTTTGGACGCTGCAGCTGTTACTTTCAAATGCGGCATATCGACGCACGTAACATGCTACTTTTCAATTATTCACTGTGCTCAAATTGACTCAAACGTTGTGAAAAATAAAGGCGCATTTAAGAGATGACCTTGAAGGCGACGGTCAGAAAGTGAAATACCACATGGCTTTCAATGCGATAAAACACAGGCATTAATTGCTGCTTGTCGGTACTTTTATCGACAGGCTGTTAAAGACTAGAGCACAGTTTCTCTGTCAAAATAACACCAGAATATCCACCGACCTGTAGATTGTTCTGTCTCTCGTTTCTCGCTTTCTCAAAGCTGTGCAGGCTACGTTTCAACAGCAGGCACGGCACGGCTCAACAAAGAAAGCAGTCCAGTTGGTCGGTTATTTTGTCCGTCTGTTAGTTTACACGGTAGCTGGGATAGACTCCAGCCCCCCCGCGACCCTGAATTGGATAAGCGGAAGAGAATGGATAGATAGATGGATGGATGTTAGTTTACACGGTTTTTCTTCATCCAGCCCCCTGCTCTGCTGACGCAGTCTCCCTCTGGCTCTCGCTTTCAAAGACTGTGGTGTGATGGTGACGTCACTTCAAAGAGGAGAGTTCTGGGCTTTCCAGGGTGTTGATTAATTTCCTGTTTAAATCAGTTTCGGTCTAATTTTTTCTGACGATAGTCAGTTCACGACTGCACCACTGTCTGATAATCATATAGGAAATTTTAACCATTTATAGTAAAGAAATGTTAGTTGAGTGTGTGAACTGCAGGTTCAGTGCCTTAAATTTACATTTCTTTTTTTAATGACCAGCAGGTGGCGCTACTCTTGAGGTTCTGCAAACATGTGACCACTAAACAAGTGATGTTAACTTGTCCGCCATTTTGGATGTGTGACACTCAGGCCTAGAGACTGGCCAGCTCCCGATTGTGAGAGAAAAATGAACATTCCCCAACCAGTTGCAAGTGGTTGCTAGAGGTTGATGGCGGTTACTGGGAAAATGATTGCTAAAGCACTGGTCAGTGACCTCCTGGCAACCAACTGTCGCTGGGGAAACAAAATGTGTATTCCCCAATGGGTTAGCAAAATCTTCTTGTGATTGCTTTGGTTGTTAGCATATTGCTGCCGTCATAGTTTGAATGGAAGTGATGGACTTGTTTACAAACGCTGTTCAGCTGCTCTCCAAGCTGTAGTGAAACTGTGAAAAATGCAAGACAAGCCGGAAATGGAAACTGATTGCCACGCAACTGTGGCAGTCTCCTAGCAACTAAGCAATCACTATGAAATTTTTGGTTGCCTCCATCCATTCATTTTCTTTGATTATCTGGGGGCCGGGTCGCGGGGGCAGCAGCCTAAGCAGAGAAGCTCAGACCTCCCTCTCCCAGCCACCTCCTCCAGCTTATGTGGGGGAACACCGAGCTGTTCCCAGGCCAGCCAAAAGTTGTAATCTCTCCAGCTTGTCCTGGGTCTGCCCCAGGGCCTCCTCCCAGTGGGACATACCTGGAATACCTCACTAAATGGAGAACATTTCCCTTCAAAGTAAAAGTTGTGCCTCAGCTCTGCAGCCAACATGTTTCAAAAGGCACAAGTTTTACTCTGAAGACAGATGGTCTTTGTTTCCAGTTTGCGTCACACTTTTCATAGTTTCACTACCATTCAGAGAGTAGCTGGTGAATGTTTGTAGACAAGTGTGTTCCATGCAAACAAGGGTGACTGCAGCAGTCTACTACTGACCAAAGCAATCGCAATTGGTCAGGGAATACACACATTTCCTTAGTGACTGGTGGTTGCCAGGGGGTCACTGAACTGTTTCTAGGCCTGTGTGACTGGAGCTTTAGCAACTGATTTTCCAGCAACTACCATCAACCTCCAGCAAGAGGTGACTGTCACACGTCCAAAGTGGCATACAAGTTAAGATCACATGGTTACCAGTCACACGACTGCAAAACCTCAATAGAAGTCAATGGGGAAATTGCAACTCATTCATTATTACTACACTTCTGTATGGTTCTGAGTACTGAATCCTGCTGAAGGAGGACATGGACAAACTTGAAATCTCCCAGATGAGATGCCTGTGCCAAATCCAGGGTGTCACTCTGCTCAACCACCTTATGAAGACCTGCATCCGTCAGTGCTGTGCCATCCAACCAACCACTGCAACCCTCATACATCAAAATCAACTGAGGTGGTGTGGACATGTTTGCCAAATGGAGCCTGACCGCTTTGCAAAGAATTTGCTGCTCAAAACTAGATACGCCAGATCCTGCCTATCCACGCATCGCACCTAAGAAGCAGAAAGATCAGATTTTAACTGACCTGCAATCCATCATGCTGCTCTACAACCATGCAAATGCTCCTCATGCCTCGCACCATCACCGACAGTTGTAACATGGCTACACCACAGTCGACGAAGTTTGTGAAAGGGCACAAGATTGAATGTGATGGGAGCAAATTTTGTATGAACTCCTGTTTGTTGTGATATGCCAAAATGCTATATTGAGGACATTATTGCAATAATGAATAATAAAATAATGAAAACAGCCCTTGGCATGAACATGAAGTTCATCTTGTAAACTACCATCATTATTAGAGGCAGAAAGGAGGACTAACCAGGGTTGGTAGTCAATCACAAGTCATTTGCCAGTGAGTGTGTGGTGTCTTTGGCTCTTCAGCCACACCTTGCTCATCACGTCCAGTTTCAAAATACCAACACTTCTCTAACCAGTGGTTGACATAACCTAAAAGATGGACATTAAATATTTTATATACAGTCTATGGTACCTACCCAAAGCCTGTTCCCAAGCATTATTTTACAATAAAAACAAAAGAGGTTAATTTGAATCTTGTTAGACCTTTTAATTGTAGAACACTGGATTAAAAAAAAAATGTTGTCATAGGCACATATAGACATGTTCACGTGTTGACGTGTTGATGCTTCAAAATAGCTCAATTTTATATAATTTTCTAGTTTACAAAAGTAAAAGTTGTCTCAACTCAAAAATACAGGGTTATGAGCGTGAAATCTCTATTTTGTATTCTTTTATAAAGAAAATACATCTAGGCCTTTCATAGTGACATTCTCTTAGTTTATTAATTATAGCATTTGCTAAGGAAATGATGGTATAAGGTGTATTTGCTTTAAAATTACCCTTTTTGCTTATAGTAAGTTCATGTGACTTATCCTCTTTATGTACCCTACTGTACACTCAAAAGTATAAATTACTCCTCTTAAGTTGAAGTTACTTTTTTATTTTTTGAGGTAATGAGTTTGTGTTTTTCTTTTTAAGTAAGGGCAGTTTATCAAACTTCACAGTGATGCTGCTAGGATAAGGGATACTATTACTGGATGTGATTGTGTTTAGAATCTAGAGCATTAAAGCACTGTCTAGTTTAATATTAGTGCTATAATACGTTGCCCCTTTTACAATGCTTCCAGAAAGCTTCACTTGTTCCACATTGTGTCAGATCAGCAATTAGCTTCCTGGCTTCATCATTGAGTCTATATAACAAAGAAGACATTATCGCATGACCATCCCTGCAGTTACAAAGTAACTATTAGAAATAGCAAGCATGTTTATTGATCATGTCAATCAAAATGCTCTTACTTTGTT
>VUQS01030234.1:29120-47421 GCA_015108495.1 Heterochromis multidens | reverse complement strand
AATCAGCCCCAGAAGTCACTGCATTTGCTGGTGATTCTTGCCTGAAAGAAAAAGCGATTCCATGTCAATTCATTTAGTTTCATTTGGCTGTTTTTTTTTTTTTTTTAAACTTCAAATATTTCATTTCTTCACTTCTGCTTTACAGTTACCATTTAGCATTTCGGGGGCAGATTGGCCAGCAAGGTTGTTGTTAGTTTTTGTCACAGAGAAACAGGCGTCCAAAATTACACTGTGAATGCTCACCTGAGATTTTTTTTTTCATATTTTAAATAGTATTTAATTCTTTTTTAGTAATATTTGTCTTTCTCATTTAAAACAAGGGAGCTGTGCAGTCTTAATCTGGCAGAAGCTGGAATGTAAATCTTCCTTCTTCTTCTTTCAGCTGCTCCCTTCAGGTTCTTTTGTGACCTCCTGGATGAGTCGTTGATGCGCTCTTGGAGTAGTTTTGGTAGGTTCCACTCCTGGGATGGTTCACCACTGTTCCAAGTTTTTCATTGTGGTTCACTGGAGTCCCAAAACCTGTGTAACCCTTTCCAGACTGATTGATGTCAGTGACTTTGTTTCTCATCTGTTTCTTTAGATTGTGACATGATGTGTTGCTTTTTGAGATCTTTTAGCCTGCTTCACTTTGTCAGACAGGTTCTGTTTAAGTGATTTCTTGATTCAGCAGGTCTGGCAGTAATCAGGCCTGGGTGTGGTTTGTGAAACTGAACTCAGCTTTCCCAAAAATGTGATTAATCACAGTTAACTGATGATTTAACAAGAGGGGGCAGTTACTTTTTCACATCCAGGTAGGTTTGGATAGTTTTTTCCCTTAATAAATGAAACAATAATTTAAAAACAGCATTTTGTATTTACTTAGGTTATCTTTATTTAATATTAAAATTTGTTTGATGATCTGAAACATTTAAGTGTGGCAAATATGCAAAATCCTAGGAAATCAGGAAGGGGGAAAATACTTTTTCACAGCACTGTACATGCCAAAAATTAATTGTAAGACAGTGTGAGGCATGCTTGTTTACAATTTGAGGAGTACACGTTTTTTTGAAACAAAACCACTGTCTTTTGGCCCCACTTCTGTAAAAGTATGGTAGAATTCCAATAGCTCTAAATAGAGAGTATAGTGAGGTTTCAGGACTGAACTGCAGCAAATTACCAAACCAATCACTCGCTTTCTCAAAACATCAGCTGTTATCATTAAGTACATAATTTCTGAGAGGTCAAAAAGTGAACTCTAAAGTTATGTATAGTGAGGTCCATAAGTATTTGGACGTTGACAGTTTTTTGTAGTTTTGCCTCTGTACACCAGCACAGTGGATTTTGAATCAAACAATCAAGATATGATTGAAGTGCAGACTTTCAGCTTTAATACAAGGGGTTTAATAAAAGTGTTGCATTAGCTGTTTATACACTGTCTCTCATTTTTAGCGGCTCAAAAGTAATTGGACAATTTACCAACCATCAGTTTCATGGGCATATGTTCAGTGAGCAGTGCTCAAATTCAGATTCTGTCATAGAAACTGTTCTAATCTCAATGTATCATCAAGCTGCTGTGTTGGATTCTCTTAAGCTTGAGCTTAACAATAGTTCAAACTTTTCCCGCTCATCAACCCTTAAAATTGGTCAGTATTGCATTTTTGTATAGGTTTTATCTGTGGTCAGCAGCACATTATGAGCAGTTCAAAGAACTTTTTAAAATGTAAATGACTGAACAATTGTAGCTGAGTACATGTATCAAATAAAGACTACATTTACTTTTGCATGTGTGTGTCTGTGTTTGATGAATCAGGTTCATGATGGGATACTGCACACAGCAGCAGTTTCGCACATCAAGGTCCCTGATGAAGTATGGGAGCTTACTGATGGGAGTGTGGTACTGTTGTTGAACTCTGCCATCAGATCAGAGGAATCCATCTCCACAGTGTTTTTTATTTTAACTCGTACATCAGGAATAATTTTTTTAGGTCAAAGGATGTTGGTGTGGGTTCATGAACAAAGAGTGGGATGCTTTCATACTGTTACTGATCTGTATGAATTTAACTGACGTCTCAGCCTGACAGTGAGGCGAGCTGTAAAGATACATGGGAATACTCAACAACACCTTACTTTCAGAGTAAGAAGGAATCAGAAAACAGACAAGCAAAGTTCACATGTTTAGAAACTTGCAATGAAAGTAAACATAATAGAGCACAGACTTTAAAAGGAAGAAAGAAGGTCTTTAGGGATAACTCAGAGCAGCTTCTTTCTGTTGGTTTTTGCATTTGACTGACAGCAACTGGCAGCCTGCAAGATTGCCAGTGTTACACTGCAAGGAATGAGAGACTAAGTAAATGTACCTTTGCTTTGATATTTATCTTAGGCAGGCAGAGTGGTTTTATAAGTATGTGTAGATAGAGTTACATGCTTTTTAATGTGAGCATCGAATTAGTTATCTAGCCCGCAAACTGATGCAAACAGTGCACAATGAATCTTTGTTTGGTCATTTGTTCAACAATTCCAGAATAGGACGTGTATATGTTAAGAGGTTTGATAAAAAGGAAACTGCAGCAGTAATTACACTGTGTTGTTGATCACACTCAAAGCTGCTTGCATAGGAGGCTGCTGTTTCACTTAGTGCGAGTGTCCACTCTATTTATGGTACAAAGCTGAAATCACTGTTTTATGTAAGATTTGATTAGCTCTAATAAAAAAAGGTTCCCATTTTACTGTGGACATACACGCACCATAGGAAAAGCCAGCCAAAGATTCCCAAAGACTGGGAATCCTGGCTTCGCGCAAAAACAGCCAAGCAAAGACGCAAAGGACAAAAAAAGAACTGGACTTTCCAATATTTCCAATGTTTGTTATCTTAACTTCACTGTCTGCAATCATCTCTCACAACTATGTCTGAAAAATGTAGTTTATTGAAAAGTTTCTGATGCATAAACTGCATATAAACAATACATTATTTTGCCCCGGGTTCTCGTCCAGCAAACCTCTCAGTTGCAAGGGGAAAACCCTGCTCAGCATAACCACACATGCCCTGAGGATGCAACCTGGCCAGTCGGCCAGCAAAATTTGCTCCCTTGGTGATACTGGCGACGTTTCCATTTTTAGCCTGTGGCAATAATGCTGTGTGGATTGTGATGATCGATGGTTTCTTGTAAACCTTGTAGAGCTTTCATGAGAAGTTTAATCATTTACAAACATGCTGCAAGTGAGTATTTGTCTACTTGCATTATTACTAAACCACAGTAATTCAAAGAACGGACACAATTTGACATAATCAGGTAAAAAAATTCATAGAAAATTAACAAAGGTTAATGAAATCATTTTTTTTTGCATGTTAATCTAGAAATTTTGAAATTTTAGGAAACTTGAAAAATTAAGAAATGGAAAATTTGAACTGGGTTTTGCATGCTCCATTACATATGCTGGAATGGTATAGACCATTTTAACTTGAGTCTTTTATACCCAGAAAAGCATTGGTGAAGTCAGTTTCAGTAATGACAGGCAATTCCACCTGCCAGTCAGTGAATGATCTGTTTTCTTTAAATATATGTTTTATATTTTATTTATATAAAAATAAAATTCTGAAGCCTTAAGTTTGGCATTTAACCACCTTCATCTCAGTCATTTGAAGCAGATGTGACCATTTTGTGATGAAAGGAACTAATCAGTAGTAGTAATATTGGTTAGCTACCTTAGTTAGCAAGGTGCATCCTTTGTTATTGTATCAACTGGGATGCTAATTTTGACTTAGAAGAAAATGTACTTACATAAAAAGCTGAACAACTGGCTCCACAGAATGACTTTTAGTACAACTGAACACTGGTCCAGCAAGTGGTGGATCTGGCAAAGAAGCCAATATACTGTATTTCCATATGGTAGAGACCTTGGTCAATCACAGAGTAACAACACCCTGAAGCATACTCTAATTTATTATATTACTCTAAATAGCAGCAAGATTTACAAAATGAACATCATTCTGTACTAATGAAGATCTGACACTAGCGATCAGAGATATAAAATCAAATGAGCAGTAGGGTAATTTTCTTATGAGCTTAAATACAATTTGCAACCAGAGGAGCTGCCCTCTGCTGGTCATTGGAGTGCAGATCTGGTTTCACTTTTCAGACCCAGAGGCTGTGTTGTCATTTATATACAATCTGTGGCAGGGGTTGGCAATGTTTACTGTCAAAAGAGACATTTTTGTACAATGACTGAAGAAATCTCTATGGAACTGCAAACCACAGCTTTATAAAAATATTTAAATTCTTGTACCACATGTGACTACTCCGCAGTGAGCTATTTATGATTACTTGGTACTTTAACTTTGCATTTTCATTACCATAAGACCATGTTTTTGTTGAATTTATAAAATTATAGAACAAAAATAACATAAATTGTTTACTAATTATTTACTTATTTTTCATGACCAACAAAGCAAAACAATTGTGGCGTAAAATATTATTAGCATGTATGGGGTTGGATGGTGTTCTGGCACCTACAGTAAATCTGACAGGCAAATTATTTCCTGAATTAGTAAATTTTTTGTATCCTGCAGCCTGGTGTTGCTCCCAGTAATGAGATACTTGCTCAGAAATAAGTTAAAAAAAAGACATCCGATGGCCACTCTCAACACATCCCTTTTTTCTTCTCATCTCTGTGATGTGTTCATGTTGTAGATGTAAATAAAGATGTAAACCAGTTGAAGTATGCTAATTTTGTGTTGCATGAAAATAATTTACTAGACAGTTTGGTACAGTTTAGTGCTGGCTAAACTGGTTAGTTTGTGGCTTTGTGGTGAAATTTACAGTATACATTACAGTATACTTTTACAGTATACATAATGTATGCATTTACAGTATACATAGTCCAAACGACTATTTGATCTACAGTCGTTTGGACTATAGATCAAACTGTGGTTGCCATGGTCAAGGTTATATCAAAGGTAGCAAACATAAATTTATATTTAAGGTGAGGATGCTGATTAGATTCACTCACCAAATTCTACCTTTTATGCTAGCTTTATAATGTCTAGGGGTTGGAAATCAGCCATATAGGTCATGAAACATCTGCTCATATTTTGTTGACTTCAGCTGGCTGAATCCACAAAGTGAATAGTGGAGTAGTGGCACAGATTAGCTGATCACAGCCTGTACACGAAGAAAAATCTACTCACAAAATTAGTTATTATATGACTAAGTAATTATTTTCTCCATGCTGCACTTCTACACCTGATCTAAGGGTTCCCCCACCTGCCAAATCCCACCTTAACTCTTGTGTATGGGCCTATATTGAAACAATGTAGCTTTAAAGCCATGCAGGCTATAGAGTCCTACGTGTGTTTCACACAAATTTCTCTTTAATTTTGATTAAAAGTTGAGCTGCAAATAAAGAATGCTCGTAAGCCAGCAGTGGTAGTAGTAAAAGCAAACCAATCTGTCTGTGCACTGTTAAATTCTCTATTTTCTTGTGTGACTTTTATTTTTTAGTTTTGGAGTTCATAGCTAGGGGGACTCAAGATTAACTACAAAAAACAACAAAACAAAAAGAAAATTGGATTTGAAACTTCAGCAATCAACCAATAATGTCAAATCAGATTTAGTGGCTGGATAAATTTCCAATCCCTCTAACCATGCACCTCTAAATAAAAGCACAACACAATGCATTTTGCATGAACCAAAACACACCAGTATTATATTTTCTTCTATTTCCCATTGCAGTATCTCAGTGTGGCCTTTTAAGCAACAGAAACAGCCCAAACAACACCCATTAAATATCCCCCAGGTGTCACTGAGGTGGAACAGGTCTGCCAGCGGTCTTTCAACAGTCATCCACAATTTTTGTATTTTAGTGCAGGAAACAAAAATTGGCAGTAAGTACAACAAAAAACAAGAAAGATTTGAAGTTATTATTTTTGCATTGGAAAACATAAATATGCAAGATTTGACAGAAATTGGAACGCACGGACATTCATTGCCCATTTTTGCTTTTATAGTGTAAAAGAGAACAATTTGCTATAGCCAAAAGTTTAATTATGCTTTCTACAATGAATTCTTTTTAACATTCATGTGTTTATAAATTTATATAATGTGCCAAGAGACATTATTAAAATATGGCTTACCCCTAACATTCAGACTGTTTTCTTTAATTGGGATGCACAGTTCAATTTTCCTATTATTTATGAAGTCATAACGCTCCATGTATTAGTTGCTCTCTAGTTTTGACAGACATTGTTGTGAACAGTGCACTCGTGCATTCTGTGCAGCTCCACTGCATAGAGACTAAAGCTGAGCTTTTCAATCATCATTAAAATAGTTGCTTTGTGCAGATCTTTTAAAAGATAAAATCTAACTAATTAAAATGAGAGCAAGCCAGATCAGCATTCATACGCTGACAGCTGAAGTAAATGACATCCTCACATTATTTTATAGTTTTATGCCTTGTGCCTTGCCTTTTTTCAGCTATAATATCTCTTTTGGTAAGGATTGAAGGAGCACTGCGGAGGATTTAATATTTACCTGTGCAGTGAGGCTGCACATATCAACCAACTCAACACCCCTCACTACCCCATCCAACCTTCCAAATGAACATGTGGCAGCAACAAATGCTCTCTAGAGCTAGTGTTCGCTTTGTCCATAGTTTAAAATCCAGCCCATTCTCACTCCCAATGTGTCAAATTCACCTGTTAGGCATGTCATAGAGTCCTTTGGCATCTGTATGGTGATGTGCTGGATTTTGGCGCCGGTGAGATAGGTCTGCACTCCCATTCTGTCAAATATGGACAACTTGTCATATTTAAATGCATTGGGTAGGTGGAGTTTTTTCAGTATGCAAGATTAGTGTTAGTGAAGGGGTATATTTGAACCTAAGTCACAATCATTTTTAATATCCAAGTAGTTTTTTGTGCTTCACCTGAGAGAGCTAAACACAAAACTCCCAAAGGCTCCTTTGACCATTAACACTAAAGGACACATTGTGCATACACAACACATTCTCATGGTGGGGCGTCAAAGATGGAGTTTTAACAAATGTGTCTCTATCTCACTATTATTATTATTACCAACTTTTGGCATTAGTGCCTTAATTTACTGGATATGACAATATTGCTCAAAAGAAAATGGTTCAGATTTAGAAATATAATTCTGCATTAGGATGTTGTGAGGTGGTGGTGGCATAAGTCATAGGTTTATCAGCCTCTTTCTGTCCTGTTTGGGTTTACTTTTGTCCCCACTTGCTTATTAATATTCATTTTTGCTCAGTGGTTATTTTTATGAACTAAAAACCGCTTGTTTTAGGTTTAGGAAACTATTATATGGATTGAAATACACCCCTTCACAACAGCAACCCTGCACATTGAAAAATTATGAATTTAGAGTGATGATTGCTGTGGCGGGGTGTGGTCTGCAGCTCCGCGGCAGAGGAAGGGTGGTGCAGTGGGTTTGGGGGGCAGTGCCAGGGAGGCTGGCAGGGCACCTGGGAGCAATCAAGCAATCACGCCTTCCCTAGAAGAAGAGGAGTGCTGACAAGCCAGCTGAAAAGCTGCAAAAGCACAAAAGTGAAAACATTGTTGTAAATAAACAATCACTTGCCTTGCAACATTGTGTGAGTGTATCTTGCTGGGGTCCAAGACGCGCTCGTGTCACAATCCCATCTCATTAATGTCATTACTCAGTGTATCAAGGCACCAACGCTAAAGACGTCAAATGAGAATGCTTTTTAGAAACATGGCAAAGAAACATGGTGGACTTTGTGGAAAAAGACTTGCTTTCTCTGTGGGTATAATGGGGCTCATTGTAATCTGAAAAATCAAACAAACAATTAAAAATTCCCCACTTAGTGATCAGTTGTGGCCATCATGTGATCATAAACAGAGGAAGGCTGTAGTGATGTAGCTATACCAAGTGATAGCAACATCAGGAAGAAGGAACACGAGAAGCTCGAGAAATACCAAGGGCTGAGAGAGGAGCTAGAGAAGATGTGGAAGATGAGGGCAATAGTGGTCCCCGTGGTAATCAGAACACTTGGGGCAGTGACCCCCAAACTGGGCGAGTGGCTCCAGCAGATTCCAGGAACGACATCTGAGATCTCTGTCCAGAAGAGCGCAGTCCTAGGAACAGCAAAGATACTGCGCAGGACCCTCAAACTCCCAGGCCTCTGGTAGAGGACCCAAGCTTGAAGGATGAAGAGCGCCTGCAGGGCGAATGTTTTTTTTTTTTTCTTTACTGACTTGACTACTGTACTCATTTCCAGCTCTAACTTTTTACTCTTGGACCCTATTGCAGTACTTTTTACGTAATCCACAGTGGTATACTGGTGCCTATGCAGCCCTTCAGTTCATCCTTTAGGTGAGACAGGTTATGCTAGATCCCGTTTCTTTAAGGCCTCCTCCCTAAAAGCCCACTTTTTTCTGATTGGTCCATCTCTGGAAGCCTGCTGAAGAGCAGATTGGCAAATAGAATGAGCTTTTGCGTTCCATGGATTACTTGTACATAATCTTAATCTGATTAGTTGAACCTCTAGCCTTGTTTAATATAAACCAGAATCAGAATCAGAATATCTTTATTGTCATTGTAACAGGTACAACGAAATTAAGTGCAGTCCCTGCGATGTTAAAAGAAAAAGTATAAATATAATTACAAAGGAATAATATAGACATGTGACATTGTAACATTATACAGTATAATTTAACTTAGAATAAAGAAAGGAATAAATAATATAACCAAAGAAAAAAAATGACTGGACCACAGAGTCAACGCATTAACAGTCTTGTGAAAAACAAAGTACACCTCATGTTTCAGTAGCTTGTAAAACCACCTTTAGCAGCAATAATGTGAAGCTGTCAGACCAACGGCCCCACAGACTGGGGTGAATTTGCTGGGACATCCACTCCTGGGAAGACTGTGTTAACACACACCTAAATGCTCCAGACCAGCCAAAATTTCTAAAAGTTCACTTTGATAGAGGTGTTCACACTTGCTCACAATCAGCTAGTAAAGTGCATTTGATTAGCAGCATGTGGCTGCTTCTTACCCTTTTTATTCCTAAGTAAGGCTGTACCTAGTTTTTCACTAGACTTCCTGAGAAAATGTTATTTTTCACTTGACTGACAGGAAATATATGCTACCTATGAATATACAACAAAACCTCTCTGAGGTCTGTTAAAATTAAAACTTGAATCATTTTCATTCATATATTGTAAAATTGAAAACATGTAATTTTTTTCATATATTTCAGTACTGTCAATGATTTCTGGAAAGGAGCTAGCAGCTAATGCTATTGTAGCTTATGTATATTTGTATTTGTTTCGTACTGAACTGTATTAAATGGCATGGTTTGCTTTTAATGTTTAAAAAGTGAACTGGATAAATAACATTGAATTCATTCTCAATTGCATGAATACTAAAACTCTAAAAAGCAAAGTTTAATGTTTTGTGTATTAAACTCTGTCCATCTTCTGCCTATCTAAGATGCTCTTTTTATACCCAATCATATCACTGACCTGTTGCCAGTTAACCTAATTAGTTGTAAAATGTTCCTCCAGCTGTTTCTTTTTAGTACCACTTACTTTTCCAGCCTTTTGTTTCCCCGTCCCAACTTTTGTGAGATGTGTTGCTGCCATGAAATTCAATATTAGTTAGTATTTTTTATGAAATAGTAAAATGTCTCAGTTTAAACATTTGATATATTTTCTGTTTTCTATTGTGGATAAAATATGGCTTTATGAGATTTGAAAATCACTGCATTCTGTTTTTATTAACATTTTTGGGTTTGTGTTAAAGGGTATTAAATAATTAAATTACATGAAAGCTGAGTGCTTTGCACTCTCTGGGTTTATCTGTTCATATGATCATCACTAATGATATGCTCCAATATTTGTTAAGAGGAATGGAGTTAGCAACCAGAATTTTAAATCTGCTTGTACTTATTGTGTTTTGCATCACTGCAAGTGACTCGGTGCAGATGTAAACCATGGCGAGCCTGAGTAAGTCATTTGATTCTACACACCATCAGAATGTGAGATTGTTGTTGTGCTTACATGTTTTGCCGTTGTCCTTCGCTGGCGATCCCTCGCCGTCAGCATACAGAGCAGTGACAGTGACGGAGTAGGGAGTGTCCGGAATCAGATTGTCCAGGAAGGCATTGTTAAAGCTTCCTGGAACCAGGACCTTTTTGGAGAAGAAACCCAAGGGTCAAAATACAAATTATATAATCACTGAGGGGGCTTTGCCTATTCAAATGAGCCTCTTCATGCATTACATAAAGATCTGGCAGGAATAATATACATAATGACCTCAGTGCTCATCTCGCATCCAGTTATCTCCAAGATTTACTACTGCCAAATGGTTCCTCAAACACTAACAAAGGCTTGGGAGGTTAAATACAAAAACAAATCGTCTCTCAGCAGTAGACGTGTTCAACATGTTTTCTAACAACATGAGTGACTGCAGACTGTCGCTTGTCACTGGGATTATCACATCATCTATGCTCAGCTCTTTAGCTGGTTTGTGGGCCATAAAAATCTGTGCCGTTACATCATGGGAAATATATCTTCTGCTTGGACTCGAGTTCCCCCTCATCTCCAGCCTTTGTTTTGGTTGAAGCAAATGTCTTCGAGTTTTGGACCCAAAGGTTTTGGCATGTTGGACCATGAAATAGGTTTCTCAGTGATGATGTAGTGGCTACAAGATCCCACAACTGGAAGCGCACACACACACACACCTACTGGCCTGAGATTAAAGCCCACCAGTAAACGCTATGGTAAGGACAATGGATTGGACACAGTCCTTTTAAAACATAATAAATTAGACTGGAGGTTTAATCATATAGTCATTTCCTGAATGTAGCACTGCTCTTGAGATGTACTTTATTGGCTGAGGTAAATCTGAGTGATGGGGCCAAAGTATCCAGTTGTTCTGGGTAACTGATGGGCTTTTGAGTGGGGAAGCACTTATCATTTTAAAGAGCAGAGTCAAACTGAACATGCCGGTGATATGGAATTTGTAAGTAGTTCAAGACAAATCCCATGAAAACAAGAAGTTTCCAAGTATTTCATTAATGAAATCTTTGAATTTTTGTATCTATTTCTTGTTTTCTTGAAGCTCTAAAACCTAATAACAAATCCTAGTGCTTTGCTGATAGATTTGAAATATTCTTACCCAATGCTAAGGTTGTTAATCTACCTTTAAATTATTAGCTTTTATACAGGAAGAGACTAGCATCTATGTGACATCCAGAGACCATAACATGTCAGAGAAATTTTGCACCTTTTAGCAAAGACAGGTGAAATAACTGTTAGCAGCAAAAAAATGGACAGGTCCCAAGTAACTTTCAGGTAAGCAAATGAAGAGACTACCAGTAGGACTGAATGACACCATTTATAACATATGATGAGGGTGGTAAATACATTAGAGGGTTATCTACCAACCATCAGCTACAAAGCAATGCCCAGCAATTAGCTTTGTATGTAGACAAAGATTTAGACATCCTAGAATCAATATTTATTTCCTCTGAGGGTAATTGAGAAAAGGCATTTGGTTTTTGACCTGCATTTGTCTTTCATAGGTAGTCAGGATCCCATTCATCAGATTCTTCATATGAATATGCAGAATGGGTAGGTAAGGAACATGTGTTTTGGTACCAGAAGCTTTATGGTTTCCATTTTTAAGGTAACGAGCAAGCTTTGGTTGCATGAAGGTAAACATTCTGTGTGGAGAGATGGCATTTGCAGGAATGCAATGCATAACCATCAGCCTCATTTGATGCCACTTTATTAGGCTTTATTAGCTAGCCCTGTGATGGACTGGTGACCTATCCAGGGTGTTCTCTGCCTTCTCCTAGTGACAGCAAGGATAGGGTCTAGCCCTCCCCGACGACAGCAGGTTGGATGAGTGTTTATGCAAATTAATGGATGATTTATCTGCATTTGCAAACAATGACGAGCAGAGAGAAACAGAAATCTTGGCCTGCTGGCTATACAGGCAGCTCTGAAAAAGTATTTGCCCCAAAGGCTGAGTCAGCAAACTAGCCAATGGGTTCCCCACACTTGGAACCATGTAATGTCTAACACCAACCTACAAGGATTAACTGCAGTGTACACCAGCTAATTTTGAAGGTTACATTGTAAACTATACAAGGCTTACTTTGCCTAGCCTAGACAGCTAGGTGCTTGATATTTTATGAGATAAATGAATGATATCAAAAAGCCACTAACATTTAGATGATATGACCAAAGTAAATGGACACTTAGTGCTGCAGCAAACACTGATGTTATAGACAAAAATGTGCTGCCAGTTAAATCCCAGTTTGGTGTGGGTGACTGGTCTTATCCAGTGAAGTGGGATTTTCTGTCATCACCCAACATCAGTGCTGGACCTCACTGATATTCTTGTGCCTCAATGTGAATGAATCCCTGCAGCCATAGCACTAAATCTTTGACCACAGCTTTAGAATGGTCTTTGAAGAAAAACACACACACACACACACACATCTGGAAGCAGCTTTAAGGCATCCACACACTTTTATCCTTTTATTTTTTTCCTTCTATATAGCACTGGTTTAAGACAAATCACTGAAGTTTAACCAATGAGAAAAATGTACTTTTAAAGAGTTGCTCTGGCTCTTAGAAATGTCATAATAACAATAATTATAATAACATACTCAGAGGAGCTTCAGAGCCTGAAATAACACATCTGTGATGTAAAATTAGATCATTTAGACTGAATTAGTCATCAAGAGTTTGTGAATCTTTGTACTTCTGACCTCATCTTTGTGTCTTCTTTCTGTGGCTTTGCCAAACCAACTTCCTCTCAGACCAAAACAAAATCAAAGTTAATTAAATGAAAGTACAACAAAAGTTAAAATAGACGAAGGAAACGGAGACCACAGGGAATAATAAACTATACAACACTTTTAACTTCACAGCATCTTCAAAGCTGATCCTAATCACCAAAACAGCCTCATTAGATTATAGCCTTAAGGCCCCAGGAACTCCAACTAGGAGCCGTTGCTGATGTCAGTCACAGATGTGTCCGGCATGCAGCATTTCCAAACTTCAGTCACAGAGTTCAAACTTTTTGTGGGGAAATAAAGTCTTTTTTTTTCCTCTCCCTGAGATACAGACATTTGCACTGGTGCATTAAATCAGTGCTGATGGAGACTTATGAAAAGCTGACAAGTCATGATTTCCATATTTAAGAGCATTATCATAATTACTGCTACGCAGACATCTGTGCAACATCAGCACTCAGTGAAACAAATAGGAACGAGCAAAAGGGACCACCTGTTGTTTGCATGAAATAGACCGGCCCAATGAAAGCAACACTCCCGCTTTGATTTCACTTTTTTTAATCAGATGTAGAGAAGATGGATAAAAATGACTTAACTACCAACATTATTGCAAACAAATACTATAAGTTTGGTAATTTAGTCCACATCCAAAATACAGTAATAGTGTGCAGTGTTACAGAAAAGCCAGATGTGGTGTGAAGTGAAAGACATTTGTAGAAGTTAAGTCTTGGTCAGGGATTTCCACCCACGTCCTAAATAAATAGCAATGAGTATCAAGCTAAAAACAACCACAAACAAGTCAAGAACCAAAATTTAGAGCCAAGTCAAGACCAATTACTCCCAAGTCAAAAAACATGAACAAAACTCAAGAAGAACAAGCCCCAAGTAGAGATCCACAAGTCACAAGTAAAGGACCAAATCAGGACCAGTAAGACCCAATGAAGAAAGAAATCAAGAGTCAAGTCAGGAAATAGGATAGGACAGGAGGTCCCAGGTCAAATCAACAAGTCTCAAAACAAGAGCTAAGTCAAGACTTCCCAGATCTTAAGTTGTGAACTAAGACAACACAAAGAAAGTCAAGTAAGAGCAGCAAATCATAAGAAAAGAACAGTGAAGACCAAAAAAGTCCCCAATCATGCGTCCCAAAATATGACTAACCCCTTTAGTCCTAAGTAGGGGTCCAGAAGCTTCAAGTAAAGCCTCAACCCTCAAGCAAGGTCCTAAATTGGGATTGATATGATCCAAGTCAAGATCTGAGTCAGGAACAAAGAGAAGACAGAAATTCTCAAGTGAACACCAAAGTTCCAGGTCCAAAGCCAAGCCAACACCTACTCCAAGTCTTAAGTTGATATCTAAGTCAACACAAAGAAATCCCAACCTAAGTAAGATCAGCATGTCTAATGGCAAGAATGGCAAGTCCCAGAAGAAGAAACCCAAAGTCAAAGTGAAGTCAGAGATTTTAGGTTTGGTGTCCTAAGCAAGCCATCAAATAAAATAGCATGTTCAGACATCTGAATTAAAAACAAAAATATAGAGAATATAACTGGTTTTCCATTGGCTGATAAATGCAAAACACAACATGATTGGATTGTTACTTTATATTATATGTTAACAAGTCATTTTAAACCTAAGAGAAGTCACAAGTTCATGTTGGTAAAGCCAAGTCTTTTCTGACTGTGTCATGGTTATAGTCATCAGCTTCAAGGCTCAAATCCAACTTAAGTGCACACCTCTGCTAAAATCATCACATTTAATTCTTTCAAAAATGATCAGTGATTAGTTAGTTAGCAGAAAATCAATCTGTAACTCTGTGTTTACAAGGATTACTTTGCTTAGGTGTATTAAATTCCTTTGAAATTTTGGTTTTAGACTGTTTTTTGGACAAACGATGATCTGTAAAGATGCCATCTTGATTTCTGGGAAATTCTGATATCTCCTGACATTTTATAACCTATTGATTAAAAGTAAAAATAGCCAACTGATTAGTTCACATTGAAGATAATCATTATGGGTTAGAATATCTTCTTTATCTAAAAACAAACAAAAAAAGCTAGGATGAGATAATTCCCTATTTTTCCAATGTAATTCCACTTATCTCAGGAATTTCCTGAAGGCACATCACATCTAACATGAGCTGACCTGCAGCTTTTGGAACATGATGACTTGCACTGGAAAAAAATATTATCCAACCTCACTCTTTTATGACTGTTAAACAACACAAAAGGTTGTTATTTTTGTGTCTTCACATTCTTTGCTCCTCATGAACAGACAGGGTGATTTCTGAGAAAACCACCACCTCCTCCCCTCAAGGCGAATTCTGCAGCTAATGACAGTTTACGTTTTAACAGCCTGAAGAGAACTACTCACCGACTCGGATGGTCTTGCACCGGTCAGGGGGGCATAAGCCACCCGGTACTGCTGAACCTGGCCTGTGGCTGGCTCCCAGCGCACATTCAGGCTGTTGGGGGTGGGATTGTACACCTGGATGTTCTTGGGTGGTGTGCGTGGAACTGCAAAGGGTAGAGAGGTTAAGGGAAAGTGAAGTTAGGAAGGAGGGAGAGGTGTTAGCTTTCTTCACTTAGCAACAAAACATCAAAACTAAGGGCTTGTTCCAAGTACATCTCACTTCAGTGATTAAAACTGACGGGACAACTAATGGATTTAGAAGTGATTACATTCCTGATAATGTCAGTGTCAGTAATTGAAGAGCAGAACAGAACAGGGAGGATTAGATCCTTAGTTTAGGTTTAGGATTTTTGAAAAGCAACAAGCTAATATTCAAATTCTTCAAGCAGCTCAGAAACCCAGTGGACTTCAAATGATTTTATTTTGTTAGAACTGTAAATAAAACAAGCTGATTTGTATTCAATTTTTTCAACAGGTAGATGTGATAGTTTTGAGGTTTGGTCTATGAGTTTTATCTTGTGTTTTTTGTAGTATTTTTTGTTCCATATGTTTGTGACTTTCCTTTTCCAGTGTCTCACATGTTTCTTTGTTCATGAGAAACCAACCTCGATAATTACACCACCTCCCAGCTTTACAAGCCAGTTAGAATTTTCTACTCTTATTTATTATTATCTTATTATTTTGCCAATGGAAACCAATAAGCAACAAGCTAAAATTTGCCTGTAATCCAAACCTCTCACGACTGCCTTTTTCTGTTGTGAGTGTGAAGGGGAAAATCACACCAAGTTGCCTATGGAGAAAATGTACTGTATTTTATGGCTTAGTCACACTAGAGTAAAAATAGGATGGTTGCCTGGTGATTGCACTAAATTTTTTTGCATTCTGTGAATGATTGCAAGGAGCTGGGGCAGCCAACTGGTTTCCCAGAGGTTGAGGGTGTTGCATGTGACCACTTTCGATTGCAAGGCAATTGCACAGGTCACCTAGTAGGTGACAACATGTCTCTGAACAGTCGCAGTCTGACTTAGACTGATTGCAGTAACTCTCAGACAGGTTTGCTGCAAATAATGTGAGTCAGTCTGCGCCGATGAGCACAACTTGTCTGTGACGCGTCCCTTTGCAACAGAGGAATCGATGGTTGCCAACTGGTTGTATTCTGATTATATTCCTTTATAAAAACAAGGTTGCCTATTTTGCAGCTAAATATCTGTCTTGCAGCAACTACGTCAATATTTGTGTGGGAATTTCTGAATTTCTGTTCCAAATCTATGAGGTTCTGGCTGGACTCTGAATTTAAGTAGTTAATGTGAAATTCTGTTTATGTAAACAGCAACAGATTTGCAATTTCCGCCAATTTATCACAAACAGATTGCATGTAATTGCCAACTTGACTCCATTCAATTGCAAACTGATAGCAGACTAACTCTTAATGCACCAAAGTCACTTTTATGATGGCAACTGAGTGCAAGTGGTCGCAGACCTGGTCCCCATCTTTGAAGCAAACACTTCAAAGGCAATGCGATCACAAGTTAATTGTATGCAATCACAATAATTTTGGTTGTGCCACGGCCTCCAAAAAGTAGCTTATAAATAATTAGACAAAATAATAACAACTGCATAGTTAAGTGTTTCATTTTGTTAACCTTATTTTTGATTGTTTATTTTTAACCTGTGATGTTACGCAGTGCTACTATATGAATGAACTGATCTGACTTGTTTTGGTAAAACCGTTTTAATACAACAAAAAATGTATTTAGTGAACAAAAAATATTTAATGGAAGAATCACTAGCACAGTGAAACTACAGGTTGAACTTAAATGCTAAGCACAGCACAAATCAGTCACAGTCAGTTTACAATGTCTATGTGTAGAGAGAGAAGTAGCACAGATTCAGGTTTATACAAAAGCCTCTTTTAAACCAAACCAGATGTGCGTATCCCCCTGTTATCTCGAGCTCTAGCCAATAAAAAGAAAACTAGATGCCTCCTCCTCGATAAGGTAAAAACCTCCAGAGCAAAACCTTCTCTCTGTTGTTGTAAAACCACATTAAATTGTGTCATCCAGGGACACAATTACTCTGTCCTTCAGAGAGATTATGTAATCTGTAACTGCCATTTTATTTGCTGTTTCTGTCCAGACCAAACGTGACAAATTCCTCCAGGGAATGAAACAGTAAAACTGGACCAACTCACTGGTAATAAAACTTCATTAATGTCACACTCAGACTCATATTCTCTGATAGAGTGACTCACTCTGAGGTCCAGTGTGTCACTGCTCCTGCTGTCACCATGATGAAGAGGTGGTTTAATGTGCCAGCACACAGATGCTACTGGTTCACTTATTGCAGCAGCCAGCACATGACAGAAGTGTGACTGAAGGAATAAAACAACCTTTTCAAACTGTCCATTTTTAGCCCTCACTGTCTCATATTTCTGCTTTAACAAACAAAAGATGGCCAACCGTATATTTGTGGATCCGTTTCTGGGAATTCAGACCAAAATCAGTTGGTGGGAACCCATGAAACAAAGGAATGTCGCCTACCTGAACCTGAGTCACAAACTTACATCTACCACAACCAGCGTGTGTGACAGTTACCCATAATAACCCAACCGCGGAGGGAGATGGTATGGGAAAAATATTCCAAGATTTCAACACAAGACAGTTTTTGAGCAATGAAACAATGAGTGTGAAGATTTAACATACACCGAAAATGCTCAAGGAAAGGATTGTGCAAACCCCCCCCCAAACTATCCTGACAGAACAGAAAATATTCGGTTTCAATCTGCCGCTGGAGTCGTCTATGGAATTGTTTCCATGCCTCACTCCAGTGGCATCACATGTCAAAACCCCAGGATGCATTTCTGCTGACAGAGCATGGCATGCCGTGTGGGCAGAAACAAACCCAAGGAACCCAACGGGACATCAAACCACAGAGATGCAGACAAACCAACATTTCTGCAAAGCATGGAGGACTGAGTCTGGGAAGACAGACTCTTCAGATACCAACAGTAGTTTTAAACTTGTTTTATTCATTGTCATCAATCACTTTCTTCAGCTTCTCTTATGTTCCACCCAGTCCTCCTGAAGGGGGGGGGGGGGGGGGGGGGGGGGGGGTCTTTTCA
>VUQS01030234.1:0-29100 GCA_015108495.1 Heterochromis multidens | reverse complement strand
GAAGGGGTGGGGAGGGGGGGGGGGCGGGGGGGTTGGGGGGGGGGGGGGGGGGGGGGGGGGGGGGGGGGGGGGGGTTAGGGCTTTTTTCTGATTTAAAGATTTTGGCAGATTGCAGTACTTTTTCTATGAAGATTTGCCTGGAAGATAGTGTTTCTCTGTAACGTTAATGTATCTGATATCAAACTTTAAAAAGAAGCTGTAATTTGTATCTTGAGTTGAGGGGAATCAGGTTCACTTCAGGCCAGCAAACACACTAAACCTGTGTCTTGGTTGCATTACAGTGGAGACATAATAACATGATGTTATTATCCTTTATTTATCTCAGCAAAGGCATGAATGTTCTGTTTCTTCTTAAGTTTACTGGCAACTTTTCATTAAAACCACGACCTCTGGCCTTTGTTCGCTGCTGGTGATAGATTAAGTCTTGTTCAAGGGAAGCTCAGACTTCATCTCTTGTGTACATTCTCAATGTGTCAAAGTTTCACCTTCAAACCTCCATTCCTTCACTTCTGACCTGCTGGGCAGATTTGTTTTCTGTGGATGATCATTATTTTAAAAACCAATATGCACTGACACTAACATTTTTTATCTGTCAAAAAATTTTTAAGCAACTTTTCCCCATCTAAAGCGAGACTGTTTCTTCATCCAAACTCTTCAGATACTGACAGCAGTTTTAAAGTGCCCCTACCGTGCTCATTTACAGCCTCGTAATTTTTATTTCAGCGCTCTACTAGTTATGGTTTCATGCTTTGATGTTCAAAAATGTGCAGCAGCAGGAACGCTCTATTTTAGCTTCTGTCTCTTCCAGGCCTACCTCCAGAAAAGTCCAAAAGTCTGCTCTGATTGGTCAGCTAGCACAAGAAAAATCAAGATGTACACGTAGCCAGCATATCCATCAAGTGGCACCATCTGGAGCTGCAGTGCTGCCACTGTGAATGACATTTGTGTGTAGGTGTCTTCATCTTTAACCTTCTTACTGACTCTGTTTTGTTAAAGATAATTTTTTGGGCTTTTTTGCCTATATTTGTCAGTGTAGTAGTGAAGAGTAGACAAGAAGGAGTGGGTCGGACTCAAACCCGGGCTGCTGCATTCCAGCTGCAAGGTATATGGACACCTGCTCACCCACTGACTCTGTTTTTTGATAGTTTGTGATGTTTACAGGATAATCCGAAAACCTGATAACAACCAGGATGTTAGTGCACCTGTAAACACTCTAGGACTTACGTGTCTTTCCTTTGTCTGACTGGCGCAGACCTTCTCCTTCAGGGTAAACTGGGACCACGGTCACTGTGTAGGGAGTGTCTGACAGCAGGTTCCTTAACATGGTGTTGGTGGTGCCGCCAGACACCTGCTCCTGTTCATACACAGAAACACAGCTGTCAGTGACAACCAATGAAACAGAAGCAGAAGTAAAGGATCAGTGTGGCAGCTGAGAAAGAGAACAGCAGGACTGTCTTGATGCTGATTCTACAGTAATCTACAGTAATCCTCTACAGAAAGAGGAAGATGAGGTGTAATATCTGGGACTTTGGTGAAAAAATAGGACTGTATAATTGCTAGACCCCTATACAGAACAAACAGAGCAGGCATCACTGATGAAAAATATGGCACTGATTAAGTCAGAAATAGCATAGAAAGGAAGAGCCAGAATGTAGGTGGGTTGCATGGCAGCTTGCAGATGTGCAGCAGCTGTGGGCAGGCTCAAGCAGATTAAATAAAGTCCTATATGAGTAGCTGGATGTGGAGAAGATGATCAGATTAGCGGTAAGCTGATGTGAATCTGCTTTGGCTGGTCATGACTTCCTGGCCTGCCTGAGCTAATGCTCAATTCCTCTTACTGACACAAGAAAGAAGCGAGTGGCAAGCTCTGAAGTAAAGAACAGGAAGTCCATGTGATTTCTCACCATGTCCTCAGCGCCTCCGGACGCAGGCACGTAGAAGATGCGGTACTGCCGGACGTTGCCCTCTGCCGGCTCCCAGCGCACCTTCAGAGAGCTGGTGGTGGGATCGGTGACCTGGAGATTCTTCACTCCACCTAGAGCCTCTGTGAGCACAACATGATGATTAATTTTCAGAGTCAGGTCAGAGCAGCAGAGAAAGAGATGGCTGAGGTTTACCACTTCAAGCCAGTTTTATCAAGTGTCAAATGTAACAGAGAAGCAACATCTGCTGGGTTTCATATACTTCTTGTACTTAATGTAAACTTCCTGCAGCTGTTGTGTTGGTACTTGATACATTAAAGCTGAGTGGTTTCCTCTGGCCTGTAGTGCTATCTATTCATATAGATTGTTATTGTGTGAGTTTCCAGTTTTGGAGTTATCAGCTGTAGGGATGTCTGGCTTCTCTTGAACCTAATCAAATTACACTCAACTTCTAGTGCTCAAAGAATCCAAAAAAACCCCCCCAAAATCTAAAAAGATAAGTAAGAGATAGCATTTTAATAAGGAATCTGGAGGTGAAAAATGTGTTTCATCACTAACTAATTTCAGACAACTGGTAAGACAGACTAATTTAAATGTTTATAAAGCAGTTAAGTGGATTTTCATTGTAACCAGGCTTCGATCTGACCTGTGGCCTTTCGCTTACTTTGTCTAAGTCAGTATGTCCCCCTGCAAGAAAATGTTGCCCACCCTTGACCTAGACGGATTATTAGCACTACAGGCCACAGGAGAAAAATATCTGATTTGGGCTGAACTGTTCCCATAAGGAAGGCAAAGAAACTGCAGTCATTGGAGTGCTGTCATATATCCATAGCCATAATCTTGAATTTGAGACTTGATTGGTGGATTATCTTCTGAACACGGACACTTTTGGCTGCACTCACTTGTCTTTCCGTTCTCCGACACACGTTTTCCCTCCGCATCGGGGTAAATGGGAACCAGCGTCACTTTGTACTCGGTATCTGGATGCAGTTCTCTCAGCACCGTGTTGGTCGTAATCCCAGACACCTGAGTCTGTGAAGGGAAAATCAGTGAGAAAATATCCGCCATGGACACATGACTTTAAGTACTTCCATTTATCCGAGGATGTGATTTATTCATCTCACTGGCTGCAGGGATTAAAAGGCTTTCATTGTTTTTGCTCATGGATAATGTCAGAAAAATGATCTGTCCAATATTATCTTGTATATCATATGTATCAACTTGTTCATTTGAAGTCAGTGACGTTCATCATTTACTGCCAAAAATGTCTCAGTACAGAAGAACCCCCACTTTTAGGGTTCTCACTTTCATGGGGGCTGCTCATGAGATCCAGAATAAGTGGGGCTCTATGGAGCTACTCTAGCCAAACAAATTTCCATGCATGGGGTAAACATTTTTCTTCAAACAACAAACAAATGCCCTGTTTTTTTATAGATATAGTTCCATCATTAGACTTCTGTAACAGGGTTTCAGTTGTAGTAAAATACCTGTCCGTGAGTATTAGAGACATCACAGCACCGTGAGCTGCTTTATGACATCTGCCATTTTGATTTGAGGCATTAAAGAAGCAGCAGCAGATAATTTCTAGCATGTAGAAGTTTATGTGATGGTGAAACTATGCTCCTAAATTCTGTTTGGGAAAGGGCACCATGCATGCTATCGTTTAGGGAGCTGGAGAGAGTCCCTCGCCAAAACGAAGGAGCGATCTGTGTTATTTTAAAGCATAACTTCATCTCAGCCTTTGAAATGAAGTGAGGATTAAAGCCTGTCCTCTTGTCTGTCAGCCTCCCAGTCATCTCACTAACAGATGTTTGGGGTCAGTCAGCATCTGTCCATTTGTGGTTTTAGGCACTTCTCCTACATATGGGTTCATTTTTACATTTTTATAATGGGGTTTTAGTTGGAGAAAAACTATGAGAGTAACTAGCAAGACCATAAATGACTGCAAATGAGGGTACATAAATTGCGACTACTACTACTACTAGGCATCTGTCAGTTTCGGGAGACTATGGAGTAGCGCTCTGGATGGTAGTTCTGGTTCTGGTACAGCCTTGTGTGTGGCAGGACAAGCTGATGTGAGAATGGCAGTCCCTCCCACACTGTCCACAGGTGAATAAAATATATTCATTTAATGTTGTTAATTATTTTTATCCCCTTTGGCCACCTCAGGACAATGATGGGGGAAACTCTGATGTTAGTATTGTTTTATTTCCATTCAGACATATAAAGGACAGTACAGTGGGATTAACAGGAAGTGAACAGCTCTTCTTTATCTCTCCCCACTTACTCATAGGTTTACATTTTCCCAGGACTCTTGAAACCAACTCTCACGCTACATGCAGCGGGAGAATGAAACTAGCATCATTTAGCCTGAGATACTGTAAAAAAACAGCACTTTGATTGTTTTATGGACTTGGACATGAATGAAGTAAACTAACTTGAACTCGGTGTTTGCTCACATCAGCTCGTGACAGTCACTCATTCTCTGCTAATGTTCCCAACATCAAACTCTCAAATAAAGATGCTATAAAACTATGGAGGAATTAAGTGATTTGCAGCACATAAAATATCCTGTGGCATTTTAATTAGTGCTCCCAATGACTCCTCTATGTGCAATCAGGCAAAGAATTATGATTATGTTCAGTACACTCATGTGTTCCTGAGAAAAGTCTGAACTCAACTGAATTTAGTCAGATCATAACAAATTTGACATTTAAAGTGGAAATAATTTAAAAACCAGCAGCTGCTAACATTTATGGAAATCTGACCTGTCTTCTTTGATAGGATTATGAGGTGAGTAAGCTCACCATGCTCTCTGTTCCTCCGGCGGCAGGGACGTAGATGATCTGGTACTGTCTAACATCGCCGTCGGCTGGCTCCCAGCGGACCCTCAGCGAGTTGACAGTGGGGTCGGTCACCTGGAGATTCTTCACTCCGCCCAGAGGCTCTGAAAGAGATGAGAGTCATTACAGCCTGACATAATCCGGAAGGGTAGAGTTCACCTCATCAGGATGGACCAGATGTTTCAAAGTCGGGGAGGTTGTCAGTCACAGAGGAGTGTCTTCTTTCCTTCCTGTGCATGTCTAAACTTTCTGGTATTCCATAAAGAAACCCAATTAAACTGTTTTTAGACCTTAAAGAATTCTTCCAATAAAAAAGTTTGAATAACTGCTGCAAATAACCCTTAGCATTTGTTTTATCCTGCAGGGTGCTCCAGATGGATGCATTTGCCACATCAGGAGTGTCCAGATGTGTCAGACTCAGGGAAGTTGCCTAAACTTTCTGGCATTCATTTGTGAGCCACAAATGTTCATATAAACAGGGGCTATTTTCTCGCTGTCTGGCTGAAAAGATGAGACCTTTAAGGTGGTTTTTCTCATGTTTCAATTATAAACCTTACATCGCTGGCAGGTTTTCCAAGCAGCCGGTAAAAATGTTGGAAAAAAATGCATATTATTGGAAAGACCACTTTAAAAAAAATTTCATTTTAGTTGGTGGTGTGTGCTGTGAGTCAGCTGCAGAAAAGATTACAAGATCTTTACTCTTCATGACTCTGGCTGTAAGTGTGCAGAATGAATTTAGGGCCAATCAGATGGTTCTGGCAATGCACGATAGAAATCTAAACATAGGAAGTGCCTCAAGGTTATCTGTAGAGACTGTTCTGTTAGGAATGCATCAGTCAAGTTTTCTATTGTTTTTCCAAAGCAAAAACACAACCATAATCTCATGGTAAAGCCAACACACAGAGACAATTAATTTAGTTTACTTCAGCACAGCTCGATGGTTAAAACGTTGACCTCTACTGACATAAGAAGAAAGGATTTATGAAGTTTAATAGAAGACATTATACTTCTGAGAAAACTACATCACACAGTCTAAATCACGTATTTGTCATCTGGTGACTACACTGGCTGTGCTTCATTTGCTGTCTTACTATGTAGTGAAAAATGTATATATAATGATGGGAAACACAGTGTGTCAGTCCAGAGACATGACATATGAGATGTAATGGAGAAGTGGTATAGTTATGGAGAGATGGGCAGTAGTTGCATGTTGTTTTACTTTTTTATTAATTTTCAGTTTTTTTCTGTTTCTGTAAAAATGACCTCCTCTGCGTCTATGAGTGTTTCTGTTATGTGCTGAACTGCAATAAAAATACAGACAAAATCCCGTGAATAAATAAGTCTTGCAAACAATAGCACGAAAAGAATAAATGGAGTTTTATAGATGCCATAAAACATGCGTTCTTTGGAGAGGTCGTTTGAATGCACCATCAGGGAGAGATTATCAAAGCAGTCCAAACTAATAACTGCATTACCGCTGCTGGATGGTGAATATGAAAACATGTGGTATCACTGGGGAGATGCTCGGAAAGGGCGGGGCTTAATTGGAAGTAGCTGATTAAAAAAAAAAAAAACAGGTCCAAACTGTCCTCAAATTGCTGAACATGAGCAACACATAGGTTGCCCAATTGCTCTGGTCAAAACATTCCTATGGTGCAATGAAAGTGAAAGCGTCTGTATGTATTGTGTGTTGTATGTTGATGTGTTTGTTCCATGTTGGTGCATAGAAATGTCATGTGATTTCAGTTTAATTTCCCCACGAGAACAAATAAACGTACCTATCTAAATGATCTAAAATGACAGAGATGGTGAAACATCTGGGATAAAGTTTAGTTTCATCTTTTTAACTGATTTTACTGCTATCATAGACAGTACACACTTCTTTTTATTTCATAACAACTGTACAGGGGGCTTAAACTTAGGGGCGGGGGCATTTTGATTGACAGGTGGACGGTGCTAGCTGTCTGCTGGGCTTCACCTCAACTAATGTGATTTACTGAATTGGACATCTGGACCTTGTCTGTGGTGTTGGTGCCTTTTGAAACATTTTTCATGAAATTATCTGACAAATAATGTGATTTGACCATCCAAGAAGTTTATGTTTCAGTTTAGGTGAGTAAAATTCAACTATCTTCTTACTCTGTTCTTTGGAGCTAACTAGAAAGTATCTGTTTCTGTGCATTGCACCCATACAGTCAGTGGATCATAGACATGCTAAAAGATGGATGTAGTTACTGTGATATCACCCACTGGTTTGTGAAGTCCTGTTTTGAAGCCTCAAGGTGATCATTTTCTCCATCGCCATCTTGATTTTTTTTAAACTAGATGTGAATGGCAAAGGGCAGATCTGACTGTGACAGATCTGTGACACGCTCACTGGGTGCAAACATTGCTAACACTGAGGCTTCAAAATGCCAGGTCCAAAACCATCAGATGATGCCATCTTTTATATACAGTCTGTGGTTTAGGAGTTTTAGCATCCGTAAAGAAAATGTTACTGTTGCATTCCTGTTTGTTCCTACCTGCTGAACACAAGGACTGTTTCCAGATTTGATTTTTTGACTCTTGCTGGAACAACACACACATGCCTCCAGCAATCTGAGCAAATGCTGTTCCACATTGTGACAATCTTGGATGATTCACTCACTTGTCTTTCCCTTCTCCTCCTGCCTTATGCCCTCTACGTCTGGATAGACTGGAACAACGGCCACATTGTACACAGTGTTGGGGTCCAGGTTCCTCAGGATGGTGGTTGTGGTGCCGCCTGACACCTCCTCCTGTTCAACAAAATGTTATAGCCTCCATCAGCAGAATAACAGTTTCATCTCATTATGGTTACTTTTACTTATACTGTCAGATAACACCCTGAAATCAGTGAGTAACACAGTCTGAGTTTGTTTTGTACCATTCGTGCTTCTCCTGCTGGCTGAGGAGTATAGAAGACCTTGTAGGTCCGAACGTTGCCCACTGCTGGATCCCAGCGGACCGTCAGTGAGTTGATGGTTGGGTCGACCACCTTCAAGTTCTTCACTCCACCCAAAGGATCTAAGAAGGAGGAGAAGGCACTCAGTTATTGCTTTCATGATATTTTAAGTATCCCTGATTATTTCCTACCTGCATCCAGCCCAAAGGACTCATAAAATATTCTTATATATACTTGAACTGAGTCTTGAGATTATTCCTAACACTGAGCCCATGCTTGATTCATGAAAGATGCTGAGCATAAAAACACTGTTAAAGCAAACTCTAAGAATTGTGATCTATACAGTACAAAGGGCCATTATTACTCCTGCTATGAAAAACAAAAACATGCCTGATTTAAATTTGGTAGATCTCAAGATCAAGCGTGACTCCCAAAGAGCAATCTGAAAACAACAGCAACGCTGAAAATTGCCCCGAGGTGCATAAGGAGACAACCTTGAAGAAGAGATGAGCCAAATTTAAATCAGGCATGACTGCTGATCTTTACAGCTGGAGTTGTGGAATTTTACAATGGCATCTAATGAATTACAAATTACCTTAAACTGCGAGCACCTGTTTCATGATTTCGTCTTATAAAACAGCTCTTGGACCCTTTAGCAGGTTGGTTCTGGATTAAGCCATATTTATTGTCATAAGAGACTGACTGTGATATATCGAGTTTACTTTTCAATGCTGGCAGCACAAAAAGGCTTGCATTTAACAGCCTGAATAATCTGCCATAATTTTAGTATTTTCATTTATCTTTGGATGTTGTAGCAACTAAATTAATCAGTCAAGTATCTTAATTATTTAGGATGATTTCAAGTAAACTTCTGGCTTTCCCACAAAAATGATCTGACAGAAATCTTCAGTTTTATGTTTATTATGTCTTTGTTTTTCTCTCTTCAGTTCAGGTTTTAACATTTCAGAGTTCCCAACTATAAGTCATACATCTTTATTAGGTCTTGGACCCATGCAGATGTAGCAGTTCATTATTTTTCCTTATAAATAAGAAAAAAATATACAGTAAAAATACTTTTTACTCAAACCACAAGTTTCAGCTGCAAATCAATCAGTGGGACTCACTTGTCTTCCCGTTTTCGGACATGGACTTCCCTTCCATCTCGGGGTAGACAGGCACCACGGTGACGGTGTATTCAGTGTTTGGCTCCAGGTTCTTGAGCACGGTGCTGGTGGAGGTTCCAGGAACCGAGTCCTGAGTCGGGGAGAGAAGAAATGACTTTGAACTGGGTGAACTCCTTGATCTGGAGAACAAACAAGTGCTTTGGCAGCCTCAGAAAGATTCTCAGAATGAGCAATGTCACCGTTTAATGTTTTCTTGGATAAAGCTTCACTCAGTATCAGGAACAGTTAAAACTTGGAGATAAAGATGGATTTCTGCACAGAGCTACCACTTTAAAAGCTGTCCTGGGAAAGGATGGGGCTTCAAATAAAGGACCAAACTGTCAGTAAGAATGAGAGCAAGCCTTCCTTTGCATGCACTCCTTCAGGCCTCTGCTGCAATTACAAATTTCTTCTTTGTCTATTTAATCTAATTTTCATAAAACGTGCCAAAAGGCTGAGATAATCAAATAAAAAAATCTAATCATCTTATTTCATGACATTTCCTGAACCAAGTGACATAACCTTTAGGGTAATGAAACTAAACTCTTCAAGATATCACCACTGTTTCACAGAAAAAAGTCAAAACTTCCTCCTGACTCAATCTATCTAATTTATTTGTCAAATGTTTTCCATTATTTGTTAGAAAACGTCATTTTTTTTAAAGGCAACAACATCATCTGGTGGTTTTCATCTTTTGATATTGTGATACTACAACTTTTCCCGGACATGAAAAGAAAGCTCTGGCGTGTAACTGCCTTGGAAACAACCTCACGCCGCTGACACGACTCCACAGAGAGAGCCAAGAGGAAAAACTAAGATCTGGTCACACGGCAAAGAACCTGATCTCCCTCAAAGAGGAGACTTTGATACATCAGTGGTCTAATTTTATAACACAGGAGCAAATTTAAGCTTTTTAAACAGGTGATGTGATGATTACTGGTTTGTTTAATCCATGAGGATTTTAATAGTGATTAAAATAACAAAACAACACTAACAAATTTTCTTTTACTTCTTGACCACGTCATCTTACCACATCCTGCTCTCCTCCAGCTGCCGGCACCCAAATCACGATGTATTCGCGTACGTTTCCCTCGGGGGGCACCCAGCGGACGTTCAAGGTGCTGGTGGTGGGGTCGGTGACCTGCAGGTTCCTCACAAATCCCAGAGGTTCTGAACAGAGACACAACACAGTATGACAGAGTCAGTGCCTGAATCTGAGCGTCAGACATATCTGGAGTGTTGTCAGAGGTTGTGTGGTTTCTGGTGATGGTTTGTTCAGATTTTAGAAGCGATAAAAATAGAATTTATCTGGCATCATTTCTCCTGAGTTAGTTAACTCTCTCAGGCTACAAGCAAACTAATAAGTTTTTCATTTCAAAAGGTGTTTTAAAATACTGCATCATTCTAAACCTAGAAAAAGATATTAATTTGGATTGGTCCAAATCAGACGTCATGCCAGGTGATCTGTCATTTTGACAGACAAGGTCATTTTAAATTATTTTATTTTCATGTTTTTACATGCATTACATTATAAAAAACACTATCACGATAAAAAATAATTGTCTACATTTAGAAGGGTGTGAAAAGAAAAGATCAATAGAAACACAATCTCTGGAAGTTGCAGATGAATGTTTTCATTTTTATTTTTGTAATTTAAGAAGAGTCATAAAAAAAGAAAAAGAACAAAACAAAACTGCAGTTTTTGTGCCTAAACTGGCAAACAGACTTTAGCTTGGTTGAGTGTAATTAAATGTATCAAAGGAGGCTGCAGCACAGCACATCTTTTCCCTGGAGAGATAACTGAACCTTTGCTCTGCTACCACCCTGAAATTTCCAGCATCATTTCAGGTAGAATTTTATAGTCGGGGAACATTTCTAATGGGGAACTGATCAGATGTCACCAAAGTCTTTGTGATCCAGCAAGCACTTTACAAAGAGGAAATCCTGCAGTATGCACTCCTTCTGCACCTCTGACCCTGTAGTAAAGACACTCCAAGACCTCATTGGAGGACTCTACGATGTATGTTTAATCTTATGAAGTAGATGCTGCCAGCACTGTTCTTAAAAGTGATGCATGTGAATCATTTAATGCTATCGTATATCTACCATCACTGTTCTAGCCTGTGAAAATGATGGACTGCCTTCAGATTTTCCCGTCAGTGACAGAAAATATTCCGTTAATGTGACGTCTAGTCCGGACTGGCTCGTAGACAGGGATCAACATTGGCACCACTGCTCTCTGAAACCTTATTTCCAATGGTTTGTACCTTACCACGCCATTTTTCACCGCTTAGTTAAGCTTTCATTGCTATTCACTGTGACAAATACCCGCGTGGCCAATCCAAACGAGGCATCTGGCCAGGCGAGGAAGGCAAAATGGAAGAAAATGGGATACTCTGTGTGTGTCTGAGTTTGCTTTTGCATGATTGAATGCCACACTGGAAAGAGGTTTTGTATTTAAGCAAACATGTTATATGTTAAAATGTGACTTAGGTGGGTTATGTTTCCCTGAAAACTTTATAATCTGATAAAAGTTTCTTATTGATGTTCCGTGGTAAAGAGGTTTATTTTTCACACAGAATTTATTGAAGTGGTGACAAAGTCAAAGTTTTAAAAACTTTTGAAAGATGCGATCTAAAGTTCACTAAAAGTAAGTAAGTAAGTCCTCCTCCTCAAGGAGCTCTTGTTCAGTCTATTTAATGGTTTCTTGAAGGCTCAAGTCCTTCTAAGCACATTTACCAACATACTACTAGTGTCACATGACCTCAAGCCTGGATACTCACTTGTCTTGCCGGTCTCAGACAGGCTGGGTCCATCTCCTTCAGCGTAGACGGGGACCACAGTGATGGTGTAGCGGGTGTCTGGTAGCAGTTTGTCCAGGACAGTTGTGGTGGTGCTCTCGGACACTTGCTCCTAGAAAAAGACACACAAGCTTTATCCTGAAGCTAAATTCCTGTCAATCCCAGAGAGTCCTGATGTTTGACCTCAAGCAGGTGAAAAGACAAATGTCAAATGTCTCAAGGGTCTCACAAAAACAGCAAATCAGCTTACTTTACTTTCTTGTGTTTAAAAAAAAAAATCACTTTTTTGTGTTTAGAGCAGGAGAATCTCCTAAAAGAGACTCTGGATCATCATACAGTAAGGCCTCTAGATTTCTACAGTGGTCCTGAGGTGGAAAAACTCAACAACAAATATGTCATTTTCTGTTTTTATTCTACTTTCAGCAGCTTCTTTGCAGGAATTTCAAACTGACTTTGAAAGGAGATTGGAATACATCTAAACACAAGAAACATTCCTACAATTTTCATAAACTTTCTTTTGCTGTATTTTGTGAAATACTGTTCTCTTCTTCTTGTTTGTCATTTTGTCGGGGCCACTGTAGATTTCTAACGGAAATCCTCAGAAACAAATAACAGCTTTAAAAATGACATTTTCAAATAGTCTGATCCACTGTATTTATTGACCTATGACATTTATAAGTAAAGTACGTCTGTGCTGTTTCCCTTGTAAATATTTCTTTCTAGTATTTATGGTTCTTTTGAAGTTTTGCTTGTGCAGCGTTTCTGTTTGTGAATTCATTTCAGATTTTGGATTGTTTGCTGTTTACAGCAGAGATTAAACCACACGAGGAGCAGTAAGATTCCTTTGTGAAAGGAGTTTGAAATTCCTTTGTGAAATTGACGTTGACGTGCTAATTGAGGGGTGAAGGTTGTATAATCAACAACCATAAATGAACCACTTCTGAAGAGACAAACCCGAGCAGCCAAATCATCAGTCAGCTGCATTCACAGCTGTTATTTCACGCTGATGGCACTCCAGAAATATAAAACCCACAAATATGTCATACAACAATGTGATATTCACTTTGCCAAAAAGGATTTAGACGGTATTGTGAGGCAACTGCGTGACGGGATTATCCCGTCAAAAAGCATGACATCACCAAATCCCCGCTGAGAGCTTTGATCATTTGTCTTTTTTGAACTTCTGCTGCAAAACATTTCACATGTCAAAACTGAGCATCTAGGATTTTTTTTAATTGTCATGATTTTCTTTAACAGTTTTTCTGGAAAATTGACCAGATTTTTATTTATTGCAAGCCTTAAAAGGTTTCACCAAACTCCCTCCAGCATTTTGTGAACTGTAAAAACACCTCAGAGGCGTAAAAAAAGGTCTGTCAAAGTCACATGATGCCCCTGGGTTCATGAAATGACAAGCAGTTATGTTATGTCAGTTTTGACAGATATATAATAAGCTAATGTCAATCTAAAAACTGCTCATGGCAGAATCTGCACTGATGTTAAACCTGAAAAATACAGCCAAGGAGGATGTGCCAAAAACTGCAGTTCCTCTAATGGCCACTTGAGGCAGGATCCAAAACTGAGTCAATCCCCATAGACTCACATGTTAAAACTGGACCTCTCCACTGTGTTTGTGCTGCTGGTGCCTTTTGGAGCACTTAATTGATTTAATTAATCTGTTACTAATACTTATGAACATTTATCTGTATCTGTGTTTTGTACCCGTACAGTTTATGGATGCAGCTTACAAACAAAGCTTGATAGTGTTAGCTTGACCACTTGCATAGGCTATGTCCTAGGCTCTGCATAGATTCAACACAGAAGTATAAATTAAACTTCAGCTCATAATGCCACAATCTCACTCAGCTATGGTCACTTCTGGCTCAAAAAAAATCAAAATGGTGTCAGCCATAGTACTAAAAGTGAAGCAAAATGCTCCAAAATGCTAATCCACGAACCAATGAATGGCACTGAGTGGCTACATCCATCTACATCCTTATGCTGTCTTTAAAAGAAAGCAAGCCATTTACCAAGATTCATTTGATACATTTATATGCAGAGAGAAAGGATTTACTGTAATCTCCAGGCCTCCATCCACAGGAACATAGATGACTTTGTATCCCTGAACGTTGCCATCAGCAGGATCCCAGGTCACTGTGAGAGTGGTGATGGTCGGGTTGGTCACCCTCATGCCGCCCACTCCACTCAAAGGCACTGAGAGCAGAAATGTGATGAGTGATTACATGAGAATGAGTTTCTATTTAAGGTTTATTAAAAAAATCTTCCAGAGTGACCCACATGTCTTTCCATCTTCAGACTGGCGTTTTCCTTCCCTGGCGGGGTAAACGGGTAACACCGACACCGTGTACGGAGTATCAGGCATCAGGTTCCTGAGGATGATGTTCGTGGTGGTTGCAGGAACTTGTTCCTGTTTGGCAAAATTAGGAAATAAAAGGTTACTTAAATGCTTCTATTTTTTAACTGGCTGTTTCCTGAAGAAAGAAAGCGGTACGACACGTGTGGCCCCTCACCATCTGCTCTTCCCCACCGGCTTTGGGTACGTAGAAGACCTTGTAGAGACGAACAGCTCCATCAGCAGGGTCCCAGTTCACATTCAGAGAGGTCATCGTGGGGTCAGTCACCTTCAAGTTCTTCACTCCTCCCAGAGGTCCTAAACAATTAGGAGTTTTTAGATGTAGACTATCTGAAGAGCCTGAATTAATGATTCCAATCTGTTGTGTTTACATCATGATTTAATTTTGTTAATCACAAGTAAGAAAACATAGGGGAGAATGAGGCTATTTCTGGATCTATAAAGTGAAGGTGTTGTTAATTTGTGCAGGCCAGTCTGGTGGTTTTGGTGTTGTTTCTTCTTTTTTACGATATCCTTTCTTTAATGAGCACAACTGACATCTGCTATTTAGTGTCTCATGTTCTCAAAACAACATTTAAGGATATTTAAAGCCTTATTAGCAAATCCCAACAGACTAAACACAGGGCAGAGAGGACACTCATGTATTCCCTGCATTAACCGGTAAAACTGTTATTTCAGATAATCTGTTATTTCAGCTCTTGTTGTGTCTGGCAATTATCTCTCTTTGAGCCACATGTTTCTTTTGAAACTTGTGTGTAGTTTTTTTATGAATTAGAGCAGATCAAAAAGTGGGACTATGTCTAAATATTTAGAATGGGGCGAACAAGAGATAAAAAATGTTGTGCAGTCCCACATAAAGTAGGAGACTTGGTCAGTCTAATTCTTAATAATTAGCAAAAACAACAGAAAACTGATGTAATCATCTCCTGGGGACCTTCTTCTCCAAAAAACACAAGTAGTTTCAGATTGTAGGAACTTTTTTATACTTCTAGTACATGCTGAAGATAGTATCCCCTTTTATCTGTCTGTACCTACTCCTGCTATGAGGTAGCTACTTTTTCAGCATATGATGAACCACACCCTTTTTATTCCCAGACTTCATATAATACCATTTTGTCAGATGCCACCTGCATCTCACTGTTACACACAAGGTGTCCTTTGGCATAGGTGCTGCTCAGAGATAACAGACCCATTTTAGAGACCTACCATATCCACATTATGAGAGGTGGCTTTGGCATTAACTGCAGGATTGTTGTTGATGTCCAGTTAGGATCTTTGTGTTTTGCTTTTTTTTCCACTTGCTGTGTTATTCCTCTCTGCAATTGGCCTTGCAGCTGCAGTACAAGAGTCCTTGGGTACTGCATGGGTGTGGATAGAGGCATGCCTGTGTTGACTTGGGAGTAGATACCACTTCTTATGAGATGCCATCATGCTCACCTTGCAGTGATTATTCACTTTATCCACAGTTTATATATTATTTAGGAAGTTAAAATAAAACCCAAGTTTTCAAAAACTCTGGTCAGTTTCCATTTTGTGTTGCTGCTTATGGGCTGGGTCAAAACGGGCTTCATTTTTCATTCACTGGTTAGGTGGTTTGTGTTGAAACATGCCCCTTCACATCAGTAACCCTGCACAATTGGAGTGGTACTACAAATACCTATGAATATCCCCTGAGTTTGGTGTTTTGGCATTCAGTCTTACTTGTCTTTCCATTTTCAGACATCCTCTTTCCATCTCCTGCAGCATAAACTGGCACCAGGGTCACAGTGTAGAGCGTGTCGGGCTGCAGGCTTCGCAGGATGGTGGTGGTTGTGCCCGCTGACACTGTTTCCTGAGTTTAGCAACAAATTACACAAATTAGCTGCTTCCAGACCCAGAAGACTCTGAAGCATAAATAACTGTGAAAAATAACTTCAAGGTTAGGTGAAATTCTCCACTCCAGTAGTGAAACATTGTACTGTATATTTATCTCTAGCTGTTTTCAACATACATAAAAGCATTGTTACAGGACTGTGAAATGTAAATGTTAAGTGCCAGGAGTCGAGTTTTCTTTATAAGCATTTAGAATGGGTGTTTAAAGGTTTTAAAGTGTCACACATGATCAAGGAGACAAGTGAAAAACGGCTGACAGGAAGCTGCCGATCATCCTACCATGCTCTCATCTCCTCCAGCGGCGGGAGCATAAATTACTCTGTACTCCTTCACTCGGCCCTCGGCGGGCTCCCAGCGCACGTTTAGGGTAGTCATGGTCGGGTTCAACACCTGCAGGTTCCTCACTCCACCCAGAGGCTCTGAAGGAACACAAACACAGGTGAAAAAAAGTGAGCTTTCATCTTTCTTTCCTCCATCCATCCAGCCATCCCCAGAGCATCACGACCAGGAGCCTCAGCTGGCTCCTTTCTAAGCAAAAGATCAGCCACTCTACTTCAAGCTCGTTGTTGAGCCTAAATTTTAATATATTTTCTTTGACATAACATGTTTCCCTCAAAAATTTTACTGGAAATTCAGTTTTTCTGTGTGGGAACATGATTTTTAGATTTGAAACAGGGTAATCCTTGCATTCTGCACAAAACAAGATGCTTAAAGATGTCAGTTAGGATAAATTTTAGCAGGTATTTTCTTCATTGTTCAGGGTTTTCAAATGAAAAAAAGTGGCACCTCCTGATGATGTTTAGGTCTTTCTACCCCCAAAAATTACTAAAATGGTGATATTAAAGATGTATTTTATTAAGATTTTTTTTTAGGTGGGCTTTGTTTTACTATGGCACGTGCTTTTGATTACCCAAAGGCCAGAAATACAAGGAAAACAGTTATTAAAACAGTTCTTCTTCTTTTTTTAATTAAAAAACCTGTCCAACTGAAAATAATTTTTTTCATGTAGGAAGTAGCTTTCACTATAGCAGGACTTCTTCTACCAGCAACTACAGATATTTAATTTTAAACTCTACAATCTGTTCTGACTGCAGCAGAGTTTCAGCTTTACTCTTCCAATAGTTTTGTCTCTGGATGTGATGTTACACTCTTACTGGTTCTTCCTTCTTCGGAGATGGCTTTGCTGATGTCAGTGGGATACACAGCTGCAACGCTGACAGAGTACGGTGTGTCGGGGTCCAGCTTCTGCAGGATGACGCTCGTCTTCTTCCCTCCAACCTGCGTCTGTTCACAGGAAACATGTCAGCAGTGAGACTTGTTTTCACGTCAGAGCAACACAGTAGTTTATCTGAGCTGAGTGTCAAGTGGCTGACACATGGAAAAAAAGCGCCACAGCCGGCAAACATGTTGGTGGCAGCAAATAAGAGGAACAGCATGAGTATATGGTAATAAAGTCTGTGTCATTGGCCTGAAATATGAAGTTTTTCTGCATGAACAAGAAAGTTACAAATTATAAAATTAAAAACAATCAAAAATATTCAACCTCCAGAGGGTAGAAAGGAAGAGACTTGCAAACATGTTGTACCTTTATTATTGAGAGCTTTTTATTTGTTGGCTTAGATGTGTGAGTCAGACAGACAAGACCCTCCATTAACATGGGTTCAATCACTCAGAAATAACTGGCAAAAACCAAAGATCCCTCACAAAGCTCCTCAAAAAACAAGTACTCAGTGGCATGTATGCCATGACTAATCGTGCAAGTTCATGTTGTGTCAAATTCAAGTCAAAAGCCTTAAGGTTAGAGTACTAGTACATGCCCATGCCACAGCATTATTTGGCCTGTTTGTGCAGTCGGCTGACACAATGCTTTTGTGTTGCTTTAGGTGCATAAATGCAAAAAACGCACCATTTTAGCCCATTGCTAGATGGTTGCTAGGCAACATGATGACGTTATAATGTATCATGTATAATTCAGCTTTTGTGGATTTAAATGAGATGTTACTGTCGTGAAATGAAAACAACTGGATGCTTTCATAAGGTGTTGTAGGTGCATAAATGCAAACAACAGGCCATTTTAGCCCATTGCTAGGTGGTTGCTATGCAACATGATAATGCCATAATAGCTGATATATATAAGAACCTTCAGGGTCCTAAGATGTATGCGTGTGCCAAGTTTGGTTGTTCAACTGCTGATCATGTGATACAGATTCTGATGAAGGAATATGTTTCATATATTCAACCTGTAGAGCTGCCTCTTTCTTATTTTTTTATTTTTGTTGTCATAAATGCCGATATTAAAGAACAAGACGGAAGAGAAAGAATCACGACAAGTGGGAGCATTTTGGAAATACTGTAGAAAACACCTGCATGAAATTGAAACAAAACAGGAGCATTTTCCAGGAAGTGATGGACATGACGGTGACGTAGCCACCCCTTGTTTAAGGAGTTCAAGTTGTTCCTGTCTGGCCACAGACACATTACGTCAAAGTACAGAACAAACAAACTCAAAACTCATTTGTCCCAGCTGTCACTGAATGAGTCAATATGTTTTTAATGTTGCTGTTTTATGCTGGATTTTCAAATCTTAGTGTGCTTTTAGGTTGTATTTATTCTTCATTTGCAACTGTTTACTTGATGGCTGTGTGATTTCTGCTGACTGTACAACAAATTACCCCTCGGAGATAATAAAGATATCCCAGATTTTAATGATTCCTGTCTCTATCACAGAAAGAAGAGGGCATCCCAACATTTGCTTCTGTCCCTTAATTAAAAGACCCTTCAAGTGTGACCCCAGACAGAGTTGGAGGGGATAGACTGGAATTGGGCCTATATCTGCATTGAGTAAGTATTTGTATAGTTACATGTATATATTTTTTTATTTGTATTAGCAAGTTGTGTTGGGTTATTGCTAAAAGGTGCTACTTTACATTAGATCTTCCCCTGCAGAAACATGGGTCACATAAACCCAAAGTATTTGTTACCCCAAATTAGAGCAGGGAACAATGTGCCGAGAAACAAAGACATTTTGTTTATTGTTTGCAGCTGGTTAGGTTGAAATATTCAGAGAGTAACGAACAGCTGCACACCTCCACCTCCATTTCCTCACAGCTTCTCTGCGTCCTGCTGCCTTCGTGTGGAAAACTACTGCAGCGTCACGGCCACTCATGACACGATGGAAAACAGCTGATTATTGACTGACTTATTGATTAAATCAACATGAGTTTGTTTGGCTGCGCTGTAAACAAACACCAGCTGATCTTCTGTGGCCAGTGTTTGATGTCATTTGCTGTTACCACCACTGGCCACAGGTGTCGCCACATTGGCTCAAACCTTTCAGCCTCTAAATCTGTGATCACTAATCTGCGCTGTGATCTCTCAGCCCTGCAAAAACTAAAAATGCACAGCGGTTCTCAGCGTGTCATGTTTTGGAGAGGGATCCATCACTTATTAGGACAATGTCAGCAAAGTATTTACATCATTTAGACTTATTTCTCTGAAAGATTTTGAATCCAAGTAGACTGAGAAATCCTGAGCAAACAACTCTGCAGTCTATCACAGAGTGGATGCAGCACTGTAAACACATTCACAGAGGGCATAAACAGTTTGTGGTAGCTAAGGGATAAATTACTGGAGGTATCACATCCCATTACCATCAGTATTTTAGGTATTTGGATGTTGTTTTTATTCTGGGAAACATACAGAAGGTCAGTGTCTTGTTTAGAGACTGTTGAGTGTGCTAATAAAACAATCAGTGACTCCTGTGGGTACTGACATTTTTTTCTTAAATATGAGGTAACTTAGCTGCTCATTTTCTAAGACGGCATTGAGTAAATGACCCAAATGTTTATGGAATATCTCTAAACTCTTAACTTCTGCACCCAGATCCCTCAGAAATAAGATGGCACTCTACCAGTTGCCTGAGTCTTTTCGTGAAACATGTCTCAGGGTTTTGTTGTGTTTTTGAGTTTTTCTTGTTTAATATTGTTGAGTTTAGGCTTGTCCTACGAAGCAGGGTTTGTGGCTTGGCAAAGAAACTTGAAGGTTAATTCTGTGTTTTCAGTGTTGTGAAGGTGGTGCCATGGTAACTTGTTGCAGATGTAACCTGCTCTGAGGCAGGTTATGTTTGAGATAAGAGATCAACAGGTATGAAATCACTGAAAAAATTGTGTCAGCAATCCCGAAAGATCCCCCAGACTCTGTGCGCAGATAGTAAGAGGCGATAAAGTTTTTTAAGCCTCTCTCTCTCTTTAAGTCTTTCTCTGATGAGCATCAGTAAGAAATATACAAAAAATGTATTCCTGCTTTTTAGTATTAATGTATGATTTTTTTTTTTTTAATTTTTATGTAATCTTTCCTCCATCTAAAACACATCTAAAACATGAATTTAATAGAATAACAATTTTAATCTGTCAGATTCTCCTTAGCATGCAGTAATCATAGAGCCATGACACTGCGGAGTCTTAAGTTACACAAACAACTTTCCCTTCTGGCTTCAAAGAGGCTGAAATTTATTAATACTGTCGATCTTTTCTAGTCCAGCTGACCAAAGCGCTTAAAGCTCACACACATTCATAAAGAGCTTCTCCTCTCACACACTCACTCTGCTGCTCTGTCTACAGCAGCTGTGTTGCTTTCAGTCTGTATTCTGTGTTTAACCTCTTCATATTTTTCTAATATATTTTATCTTCCTTCGTAAAATCAATAGACCTGTCCATTTTTGTGATTGGTCACGTACTGCCACTGCTTCTTTCATGTGAACTCACTCAGCTGGACTGATACCAGTGGTGTGACGGCTTAGCCTGATTGCTGATGCTAGGTTAAGTGAAGCCTGATAAGGAAAAGATATCCTGGATATGTTGATCTTGCTTCATTGTACAGGTCCCTGTTTACATTCTTTAATTCTATTCATGTTGAGCTTTGTTTTTTACTTCCATCTTTTTCCTTCCTTTCTGATCTTCTGCTCCTCCATGATTGTTTTCACCTGCCTTTAATTGGTTCCTCGTGTGTTCTTCCCTCTGTCCTGTTTTCTGTATTTTGTCCCCCTTTTTTGATTTTTGTATGTCTGAACGGCAGTTGTTAGTTTATTTTGCAACCGACCGCCGTCTCCTGCCTTTTGGTCATCACTGACCAGACTTAAAGGAAATATATAGAGTTCAGCCTGCAGACCTTCAGAGTTTTCACCCCAGCATAAAGCTGACCTATTTTCTCTACTATATCATATGAATAGCTGCAGCCTTAGCCCAGAACTGGACTGATAAAGAAGCCCCAGTTTTTCACCCTGTTCCCAAACTTCAGAGGAAACCCTGAGCTCATCCATAAAACAAACAAACATCCCATCTGGTATCACATGACTGATGCTAAGAACAACAAGGCCGCAGACGGCAGCATGACACCAGATGCTCTCGGTCCTCTGGCGCACACATCTGAAGTAGCGAGCAGATAGGAGCGCCATTAGACGGATTTCTGGCACTGACATCATGCCTCGGCCCTGACACATTGTTTGGGGGAACACTGTCATAACATCTCAGAGACACGGTGACCCCCCCTCAGATTCTTCTCGTACTGCCCGCAGCTTTTTTTCAACTCATTACCACAGCTAATGATTGTTGAGTCAGCGTGCGGGAATGTGATGTCAGCGGTCAAACGTGGGACTCCTCAAACCTCACCATCGTGCCGCAGGATGTTGTCACTAACCTAATGTTAAATTACTCTATGATGAAGGCGCTTGGAAACTTCTCTGGCGGTGTGTTACTGACCTCCTTTAGAACGTCTTTGTGCATCTCGAGAGGGAGAAAATTTTTTTAAACAAAATCCAAGTTATACTGTAAATGCAGCAGGGTTTTTTTTGGCAGTTCTTTTTTTTATTGTCAAAATTTTTTAAAGTGAGCCAGAATTCAAATTACAGTCCATTAGTGTAGTGTTTATTTCCTCTTGATCGCATCAGTACAGTCGGAGATCTCGAGTATTTCCATTTTACTTTTTACATTTCTCTCTGTATAGGAATCTATTTCTTTGAACGCCACTAAATGTGTCTACAGATTACATTTACTATATTTTCTACATTTACTATACAATGAAAGTAGTTGGCTGTTTGGCAAAAAATCTTGTTTTCTACCTAGAATTCTTACAAGCACCCACATATCAGGTTAAACACATTTAGAGAGGTACTGAGTCAGCTGAAGATCACTTTGGTTTGTACTGCTTTTGAACTGATTATTACAGTGAAAGGTGTTTCAATTATTTTGGCCACCCCATCTATAACCAGGGTATCTGTAGGCTTATGGAGGTTAAAGAACTTTGTTTAAAACTAGGGCTGGAACAAAACATTAACATGGTAATATATGACTTTGTGTGCCACATTTTTTCTGGATTCTCACACTCGTTTGACCTACCAGACTCACTTAATGACTCCTCATGCTTAACAAATGAATGAGAGTTAAGTGAAAGCTAAGAAGAAGAAAACTCACGTGGGAGATAACTAACTGAACTGATACATAATTAAAATTGAAAATGGGCACTGGTCTATGCTTTGTGAAGATGTAATGTGATATATGCACATTATACAGCATTTTTCTAGTCTCCCAAAGTGGTTCTGTTGGCTTAGTCAAGCAGCAACCTTCAGTTTGCACTGGGACAGTTTACAGCCAAGTGTGGAGCTCCTGGGATGAGAACTAACACATCCACGGTTCTCAGCTGGAAAAGGGTGGAGTGGGAACGAGTTGCTGCCTCCAGTGGAGGATTTTAAGCATCTCTGAGTCTTGGGAGAGGGGAGCAGGAGACTGACAGATGGATTGGTACGGTGTCTGCAGTGATACTGATGTTGTACTGGTTTGTTGTACTGGTTTGTTGTGGTCCACCCTCACCTATGGCCATAAGCTGTGGGTAGTCACTGAAAGAATAAGATCGTGGATAGAAGCAGCAGAAATGAGCTTCCTCCAAAGTGTGTCTGGGCTCAGGCTTAGAAATAGAATAAGAAGCTCAGACTAGGATGCTTCCTGGATGCCTCCTAGTTGAGGTGGTTGGGGCATGTCTAATGGGGACGAGACCCTGGGGCAGACTCAGGACATTCTGGAGAGATTTGCCTCGGTGTCCCCCCAGAAGAGCTGTAGGAGGTGGAGCCTGGGAGAAGCTCTGAAACTTCCTTTCACAGGAAGAAACATCCACAGCAAGATGTGGTGAATTTTTGCTTTATGAAGAATGTGAGGTCTGAGAAACTGACTGCAAGGTGTGAGGTGTGACTACTTAATCTAAGTATTTCCATGTTAACTTTCTTCTTCTACTCCATTATATATTTGGAGGCATATATTGTACCTTTTTTTTTTTACGTTTTTGTCTCTACCATGTATATTAAACCTTTAGTTACTTATTTAAATCATTAATGCAGATCTAAACAAGAGCACTCAGAGAGCGCAACTCCCCCTGAAGGACAAGGGCTATACTAAAACGTTGATGTTTTATGATGTTTTTATTACAATATGATGACGTCAGCCTGTTTTTATTAAACATGCTAACTTCAGCTGCGGCATTGTGACATCGTAGGGCATCGTACTGAAAAAATAAAAGTGTGTTGTACAGCTCTCTCTGTGCCCTTTCATATGATATATTATACTTGATATGGTTTCATTGATTTTGGGTGCTAACAATGAAGGTCAAGATCAAATGCCTAGCCAACACAGGTACTCGAGGCCTAGTATATTGTTGTGAAGTTTGAAGACGATCCATAAAAAATTGTGGGTAATTTAAAGTTTTTGGTGTGACCTTGACCTGATTATCACCAAAATTAAATCAGCTCGAGCTGTTATTGGCATCTACCATCACACAAAATTTGAAAATGATATCATAAAAACTGCGGATGCTAGACTGCTAACAAACAGACAGACAAACAAACAAACTGAACCGATTACATACTCCTCCCTTCAGGGGGGAGAATTATTAATGTAAAACAGTAATCTACTAAGAATTGATGTTAGATTTCTATAAAGGCTACCAACCAATATATAAAGTGATTAAATTAGCTCAACATCAGCTACAATATTAAAGTGATGTGCACATTATCAATCAACAACTTTGATCCAATAATACACGTATATGATTCTGCATGAAGAGTACTTTTACTTTGGGTACTTTAAGAATATTTGAATGCTAAAAGTTCTTTTGAATGCTGAACTTTTCCTGGTAGCAGATCATTTACTCTCCTCAGTGTCTCTTTTTTTATGTAATACCACCTGTATGAGCGCACAGGGTGCTGCACAAGAGCCAGACAATCATTCACAATATTTTCTAAGCCAATTTTTCACACTGAATTTATTCATGATAGAATTTTGTGTCTCTCCTGACTGGTTCTTGGCCCACGTGTGCCACGTTTAAAAAAAAAAAAAGTCTTGATTTAAAGACATTTTCACAGAGACTGAAATGGAGATGATGATTCTCATCTTCTGAACAGTTTACTTTTATTTTTTGGTCCAAAGCTGTTTCAGACAAAACATTTATTTATACTGCATTATATAGGAGGGAAATCAAAATACAGGTACCATCAGTTTAGCTCATTTTAGATTTATTGATAACAAATGGGACTCTTACTCTCAGCATCTTTTTTGAATCAAAGTAAACTGTGAGGAATGATGTTATGACTACGAATGATGATTTAAGGTTTATTAGAAACACGTCTAAATAACTCAGAGATTCCTCCTTTCTAACGATGTGTTTTATGCCTGAGAACGAGAAAGCCTTTGTCTCTTCAGTTCCTTTAGCTTCCCTCTCTGCAGTGTTTTATGTATTTTTTTCTCATTTTTATAGATCTTGAAATCACATCTCAGGAGGTAGAGCAAACTTCCCATCAAATCCAGCAGCTCATAATTGATTTGTTTCTATATGTGCTTTGGGAGTCGTTTCGCTGACTTTTCTGACAGATTTAAAGCTCCACATCATCTTGAGATATTCATTGATTTGTCAGCGAGTGGCTGAAGCAGACTGGAGCACTTCCCAGTGGTCGAAAAGGAAGCACAGCTGGGAACCACCGCACCTCAAAAGCAGAACAAAACTTCACTTTGTAATAACATGTAAGGAAAGTACACCCGGAAAAGGAATTTAGTCATGTTGTTCTTGTGATCCCTGGACAAACAAACAAAACATGAGTGGGTTCACAAGACGGCAGAGAGGGACTTATTTTCTCGTAAATGTCAAATTTACTAAACAATCATTGAAGTGCAGCCATTTTGGGTGTAAAATCTTGCATAAACATTTTAGAAATCTCTGAAGTCGTCTTTTGTTCAGAGTCAGTGAAGCAGCTCCAGCTATGGTCTCTTGATACAACGAAGAGCCAAGTAGTTATATCATAAAGGCCGTATTTCATGTGAATTCTGCTGCTTGGTGCACATTTACTGCACATTAAATTATCAGCTGAAATTGTGATACTGAGGTTATATAAACACAGTATGAACTTTTACTTTCTAAGACTCACAGACAGAGAAATAAATCCTAAAATGAAGAATGAACTGCTAAAATCTGTCATGTTGGCTAAAATACATACACATTTTTAGTTTTATTTCTCTATTAATTTAATTAAACTCCTTGCATTTTTTCATTACCTAAAGCAGCTGCACAGATGACATGTAATACTTTGTGTATAATTCTGTTGTCTTCTACACAGACTCTTAATAAAGATGGACATGATGACAGCTCTCCAAAAGCAAAGCCAAAATATCTTGAAAAATGGCGGCATGATATTTTTCTATATATAAAGGTAAGAGTTTTGCCTGGGAAAAAAAATGTGTGTTTAAAATAAAGCAGTGTGTGTGTCTTGTAAAGTAGTGTAAAAATGTTTTGAGTTGTCAGCAAGACTACCGGTCCATTTACTTGGTTTTGCATAAATGCAAAGAAACACACTGTGATTTAACAATAAATCTAAAAACAATAATTACTTCCAGATTTTCTTTTAAAAATAGTCCTCCATTGTGTTGCCTTCCTGTAACGTGGCTGCACTCATGATAGGTAATTTTTTCTTAAAAAAGGATGAAAATGCAGCAGAAGAAGAAATGTCCTATGAAAGCTGGGATAGACTCCATCCCCCCCTCGCCAACCTTTGGATAAGTGGTTAAGGACATGGATAGACAGAAGCACTGGGAGACGTTAAGGAAAAGGTTTGGATGAACTGCTATGTTTAGCACATCTTTGAAAGCACATCATGTACACAGAAATATAACAAACTGTGTAACTATTTCACAAATTGCCATGAGACTGGGTTGGAGAGGAGGCAGAGGTCCAGAAATCTCACTTCTTTCTTAAACCAACATAGTTTCCTTTTTCATTTTCAGTTTTTGCAGTTGTGATGACTTCACTCAGCTCCCTCTGGAGACATCCAAGGGTTTTTTAAGATAGAGACACTTTAATGTGCCCCCTTTCATGTTTTCCTAACTATAATTTCATTTATGCGAACTGGCCAAATTTATGGTAAAAATAAACTTTTTTCGAACGTATGTGTACTGATGATGCTGTCATATTCTTATCCAGAAACTTACTGTGAGGGTCTCGCCTCCAGCGACTTGTCTGTAAGTGATCTTGTAGTTCTGGACGGGGCCGGGGGCGGGCTCCCACTTCGCCGTCAGTGTGGTGGTGGTGGCGTTGAAAACCCTCAAGTTTCTGGGAGGCTCAGGAGGCACTGGAAGCACACAGGTAGGTAGAGTCAGATAAAACAGCATCTGTGTGTGTGTGTGAAATGAGCGGTGAAAATGATGATGATGGAAATAAGGATGAAGAGGATGATGGCAATGATGATGATGGTCCCACAATCCAGCGAGTCATGGAGCTGGAAGGGTTCATTTTAGGATGAGAGCAGCAGAGTGATGAGGTTTAAACCAGTTCAGAGTGGAGCTGCAGGTCAGGAACTTCTCATTAAAGCATTGATCTCAGTTTGGTTCAGCAACATCATAAATATGGAGATAAGTTTAGTGACTCATTTGAGAGTTAACAACATACATTTACATAAGGAAAACTGGGGGTCCTAACAAATAAAAAATACTAAAATTGGACACAATAGCAGGTGACTATGCAACAGAATTATTTTGGGGCACAAGCAACAACAAAATCTGGGATTATGACTAATTATTTCAGGCAGGAATTATGACAAATTTGTGGATTTTAACAACTAAAATGATGGCAATAACAACAGCATAACTGTGTATTTGTAAATAATTAACTTAGGGAAACATTATAGCAAATTTTACAATTTTTAGCCAATACTCTGGGGGAAGCAATCACACATTTTTAGATTATAACAAACAAAGTAAGAGGTGCTTAACAATAATTTGAGATTTTAAAAGATTAATTGTGTTGCAACAATTTATATTTGGGGCTTAGACAATAACACATGTGATGAACAGAAAATGTAAATTTAGCAGAAGGCTGCAACAGCTGGACATCCTGAAAAACAAACCAGGACTCTGAAATTTAGAGACAATAACAAATGTGACAAATTCCAGGATTCCAGGAAGGGGGATTGAAGCACGTTTTTGGTAACAGGAATGTGTGGGGGTAGGCTGTGCAATTAAATTTGAAATTTTAAAGTCACAATCCTCTTCTAATTTATCTGATTTAGTTCACTGACCTCCATCTCCACAGCAGAATCTCTGAACAACAACATGTGACAACATTAAACTGATGACGAACATGTGATGACATGATAAAAATGATGTTATAATGTGAGATGAACGTGACAACAGAAATGACAAACACGTTGGGAGGATGAAACTGGAACTAGAACACTCATTCACACTGATGGAGGTCTGTGGAGGATGACGTGTTACTGGTCAATTTTCACACTTCTTGCATTTGAAGCCCTGAATCTGCATTCACACCACAATATACTCCACGTCTGTGTGCCCCAAATCTGGGAAAATTTTTTAAAAGTCAATTTGATAAAATCTGCAGATGTATAATGTATATGTATATATATGTATATGTATAAATATCAGTGAATGAAATGTGCCGAAAGATGTTTATTTATTGTAAAGATGTGTTTTGGGCTAGTATCACTTGGTTTGCAATTTGCTCAGAAATAGTTGTTTGAAATATTTCATGTTATATCATAATTTGCCTTAACATGTAAGTTTCTGAGCAGACACTGGTTGCAACTAAAAAGAAATTCTTTGCAGTTGTGTCCAGGGTATTTAATACCATTTTTTATATTTATTTTTGTGTAGCAGAGTGATGTGCTAACTATGGCTAGAGGCAAGTCAAACTATAAACTTCTAGAGCTTCCTCACCTTGACTCTGCCTTGAATAAGTGAACAAAGTATGGACTTCCTGGATCCATGGATGCATCTTTTGTAAGACCTCCACTATACTCACAATGTATGTCATGGTTGCAAACAAAAATCTCAGTGTTTCACTTCAAAATGTGTCTTTGATGACTGTATTCTTTAAAAGTGAAGGACATCAGTTTTTTACATTTCCATTCTGACGTCCAAAAGCACAAAAAGAAACTATTTATTTATTGTGGGGATCTCACTGGTTTCCTGTTTTTCTGCCAGAATGCGATGACATCCAATCCAAGTTGCTCTATTACTTAATACGGCAACACAGTCTGAAATACAAGGACCAGCAAAATGCATTAAGGCCTTGCCCTTAAAATACTGGAATCATATATTCGGTTAGTAAACAATAAAACTCTAGAAGTTGACCTGATTTTAAAGTCCAGTCTTGTATTAGTTTCTGTATCAGGACACTTGAGAGTGCAGGATCAAAAACTGGGACCTGAAATTCATGATCATGTTTTTAAAACTTCTTCTGGCTAATTACAGGTGAGTTAACTTTACAAAACAAAAACAGCAGTACTGGCAGCACAGCTATCTACACAATGGATAAACTATAGAGTAGAACTACGTTCAAAGTGTGCTCGAAATGTACAGTACTGTGCAAAAGTTTTAGGCAGGTGTGAAAAAACGCTGTAAACAAAGAATGCTTTCAGAAATATAAATAATGATTGGTTATTTCTATCAATTCACAAAATGCAGGACAGCGACCCCAAACATACAGCCAAAGTCATTAAGAACTATCTTCAGCGTAAAGAAGGACAAGAAGTCCTGGAAGTGATGGTATGGCCCCCACAGAGCCCTGATCTCAACATCATCGAGTGTGTCTGGGATTACATGAAGAGACAGAAGGATGTGAGGAAGCCTACATCCACAGAAGATCTGTGGTTAGTTCTC